>PVIU01011103.1:0-66462 GCA_004026605.1 Ondatra zibethicus
AGAAAGGTACTGAGCCATGTGGCTAACACAGATAGGGATAATGGGCTATATAAGTTTCAAGAGCTAATAAGAAGCCTGAGCCAATGGGCCAATCAGCTTATAATCTTCTGGAGACCTCTGTGTGAATTTCTTTGGGACTTGCCAGCTGTGGGACCTGGTGGGAGGCCAGAAACCCCAACTAGCAGGCCCTCATGTTACAAGAGAGGGTGGATGACAACAACAAAACAGTGCTTTCTGGCCACAACAGGGAAGTTGCATAAATCAGCTTACAGGAGGTGTGAAAGCACGTACAAGACCTGGACCAGTTCCGTTTTGGCAAAATCCCAGCATGGATGGGGGAAGGGGTGATGAACTTCCATCACAGCTGAGTAGCTATTGGAAATTGATGACAATTGGGACAGGGAATGCCTGTTCTCTTTAAGGATGTGGCTCTTATAGGTCAACCACACTCAGGGGACAGCCTATACCAAAGAGTATATTGGCAGCAATGGATAGTTGTTTCTTTTTTAAAATACTTATTTATTTATTATGTATACAATATTCTGTCTGTGTGTATGCCTACAGGCCAGAAGAGGGCACCAGACCCCATTAAAGATGGTTGTGAGCCACTATGTGGTTGCTGGAAATTGAACTCAGGACCTTTGGAAGAGCAGGCAATTCTCTTAACCTCTGAGCCATCTCTCCAGCCCCTGGATAGGTGTTTTATAAAAAACTATAATGTTACATTGTATCCGTAGGGAGATGTGAGTTGATCTGGGACAAGTTGTTATGTGCGTAAAATTCTCAAAGAATCAATAAAATGCTGCTTTTTATTTAAAAAGAAGGTTGAAGAGGTAGTTCAGAAGTTAAGAACATATACTACTCTTGCAGAGGAACTCAATTCAATTCCAAGTACCCACATCAGGCTGTTCACAGCCACTTGTAACTGTAGCTCCAGGGGCTCTGACATGCCTGGCTTCCTCAGAAACCTGCATGTGCACACAATGTGCACATACCCACACAGCACACATAATTAAAATTATAAGAACAAATCTTTTTAAAAGCTCACAGGAGGACACAGCTTTCTGCATTCTTCCCACACATCCCGGCTGCACACTGAGGTTTCAAGAGCACTGCAGCTGTGAGGTAGCTCTTCATGGGAGGTCTTCCTTTCTTTCTTTTTTTCCGAGACAGGGTTTTGCTATGTAACAGTCCTAGTTGTCCTGGAACTAGCTCTTGTACACCAGGCTGGCCTCGAACTCACAGGGATTCACCTGCCTCTGCCTCGGGAGTGCTGGGATTAAAGGTGTGCACCACCACCACTCGGCCAATGGGAGGTCTTTCTTCAGGGACAGAGATTGCATTGTGATGTGTAGCTGTCACCTGGAAACATATTTCAGAACTTCCGAAGTATTTCCATATAAAATTCCTAAGAAAGGATTCAACCTGGTTTTTCATGCCTTATGCTTTGTTCTGTTTATCTTGTGTTTGTGACTTGGTGGATCAAAGCAGGGCATGCATGGTAGATGAACTCTCTGCTGGTGTCATGCCCTAATTCACTTCTCTTTTTATATGTGCTTGAATCTCCATAGGATCAAGGGCCAAGACTAAACTGCCCAGAACGTGACCACATCCATGAAAATCTCTCTAAAATAATATAGTGGTTTCCTGCTTGATTTTCAAAAGTATGAAATAATGGCAAAATGATTGAACAAATTAAGCTTTATCCACATATGGAACACAAAATAGATATTAAGAAGGAAGGATAGACGTGAATATCAAACAGCCCAAAAAGATGTTTGCATTTCAAAGAATGAGGAAAAAAAACCACAAAATTTTAAGTATTAACTATGTGGAAATGTGTTTATAGATGGACTTCTTTTCCTTGGTAGTTTTAAACAAGGCAACTAAGGGAGCCATGACCAGCCCATAAGTCTAATTTATTTCTGCCTTGGATGATTTTGGCTGAGGTCAAGTTGCTGGCTTGGTTCAGGTCCGTGCAAACTTGGCCCGATTCTGTGTCCTGATCCACAGTACTCCCAGCTCTCAGGCTCTCTGTCTGCATTTCCTCAGAATCCGGTAGGGGGATCTTCAGGATTCTACTACATAATTTCAGCCCCAAGATTTAGGTTGTTATTGTTTGTCCCCCGTCTACTATTTCTAAAATTTGAGACAAGCTGAAACTGAGTCTTCTCCAGTGTGCTAATTCCTGGAGAATACCCTTCAAGACCGAGTTGAGCAGGAAAGCCGTTATATCTCTGGCACAAAGAAGGGGAAGAACTGAGTAATTTATGAATTGATTGTCACTGGGAAAACTTTCTTTGGTAACAAAAAAGACCTTTTCTGACTCCTGACCCAATCATAAGTCTCCTTGACTAGCAGAGTTAAATGCTAGTCTTTAACCGCTTTGTCAGAGATCCATTATCTAATTATTTTATGTCTCCCCAGTTCACATATGTTATATTTGTGGACACACAGCACTACTTTAGAAGTTCCTTTATCAAGGAAACTGATTGTAAGTTCTGTCTTCCAGCATATTACTAGAGCTTCCCTTTTTTTTTTGGGCCTTGTTTGCAACCAAGATGCAAATGGTGTGACCTGATTTTTACCATCACATGCAGCCCTACAAGATTGTAATGCAGAAGGAAAAGCAGGAGTCATGCAGGGGCAGAGACACAGAAATGGCAGCAGCTGCTAGCCTGGCTTTCTGGCAGGGTCTATTGGTACAGAGTGCTGGTGGTGCTTTTTGTTGACATGCCCCAATAGTGTAGTTTGGATATGATGTCTTGTGCTTGGCTTTGTCCCTTAGAGAAAATCTGTGCTGACACCCTTTAATACACTCATTTTATTTTTAAATTAGCAAGAATGGATTATGTTGTCTGCAAAAACAACAAAAAAAAATGAATAGTAAACTTATTTTATGTTAGGCTAAAGGATTCAGATGACCTGCTTTTCTTATTCAGCTTTCTTTATCAGCTTGTTGATATAACTAGGAACATATTAGGCCAGTAAGATGCCTTAGCAGGTAAAAACACTAGACTCAAAAGCCTGATGACCTGAGTTTGATGCCCAGAACACATAAGAATAGACCAGAACCAACTCCTGAAAGTTGTCATTTGATCTCTAGAGGCATGCGGTGGCACTTAATAAAATAAAAAGAAAAAAAAGAAAAGCATATAATGACAAAACCTAAATTTTACTGGTTCTTGCTCCTACATGCACAACGTCAATGTCTCTCTGGATCATCAGACTTGCCTCATGTACTCTCTCACCAGTAGCGTCTCCTTTTATTGGCTGTGGCCTAGGAAAACATTGCAGGTGTTGGCTCAGCACCCAGGCTCATGCCAAGCATGACAAACATGTGCTGCCTCTCCACGCTTTCACTCTGTGTCACCCCTGGAACCCAGCACCATAGCCAAGGTCTACTGGTCTTACAGGGTTCGATTATAAAATGGCAGCATAAAGCCCTCTCTCCTTCGGGTCAGATATGGGGCTGAGCTGAAGTATCATGTAGGGTGCTGCCTATGTTTTCCATGTCTTGATTTGTTCCCCAGCATGATTTCCATTCTATTCTCCTCATGCAAATAGGCTCATGTTATACAAGGTCCTATCTACTACCTCAGAACTTATTCCTGTGTATACTTGTCAATTTTGTGCCCTAGTGCTATCTCTCAACAATGAGAAAATTGGTGTAACACCACCCAGGTAGCAGGAAAGGGGGGGTGACTAATGAAATCATTCCTTACAACAGAATAGGAAGAAGAATCTGAGTATACCACAAGATGGAAGAGCTGGGTAACAGCCAGGATACTTGTAGCTTAAGGCAATCAGGTAGGTTGGAGGTGGGGATGACTCCTCCATTGGGAGAAGCCCTTGGGAGGGTAAGGTTCTTTGTGTTTAGTTTCTTGGCAAGTTAATTCATGACAAGTGAAGAAAAACAGTCAGAATTGGCTGGTATATAGTCTAAGAGATTATCTGAGCCACTGTGCAGTTAACTTCCACCTGTATAATCTCTACCCCGTAAATATGAGTCAGTCCTGCAAATAAGGGCAGTCCTGGTTTGCTCAGGTTTACATCTGGTCAAAGGACAGAGTCGCCACACACTTAGCTGTAGAACTGGGGTGCCAGGTTACAATGTATTACTAGAATTTGAGATTCCCAGAGCACACTTTGGAAGATTCCCTGAAAAAGGACAGGCTCCATTTCTTGGAGCCCTATTAATAGGCATCTTTCCACAGTATGGCCTGAAGCAGTCAGCTTGTCCTGTGAAATTTGTGCCAACACAGCCATCTTCGCTAGAAAACCTCCATCTGGGTGACTTCTTTGCCTCCACCCCAGGATATTTGTCTATTAGCAGAATCCAGTCAGCTTTGGCAAGTAGATCCAGAAAGTGATCACTGCACTGAGCTTTCGGAATATGAAACAATTAGGAAATTTCTCAGCAGATACTGCCGGTTTTCCCTGGGCGCTAGGACTGGCATTTGTTTTAATGACTTTAATCAGGACATTTTACTCACCCACACTCAGGAGCTCAGGGTTTTAGGGATCAACAGAGGATTCGGTCTACTGCAGCCGTGTGTTGCAGAAGTTGTGGGGTGGGTTTTCTCGGTGAGTCAATGGAACAGTAAACACCGCTTCTAACCGCTGCTTTCCCCTGCTTTGCCATTTGGCATCTGTCCACCTGCAATTATTTTAACAATTACAGTTTATGGTTCATCAAAGATCATAAAGCAATATTATGCCCACAGACTGAGTTCTGCAAGCAACATTCAGCGTCTCTCCCCTAGAAGATGATACAGAAATGTGTCAGAACTCCACAGGAACAAGATTTCCACTGATCTTTGAATCTGTGTTTTGATCCCATTGGGAAGCCAAGTGTGCTCCTATGTGCTGAACTCAGGCAAATTCTTTAAGTTCACCAAACGCCAAAGAAAGGAATCACCAGCAAAGGTGACAAAGACATACAGGGATGTTCTGAGGAAGAGATTTCATAAGCTGCCAAACAGTCACAGAAGGATTTACAGGAAAAGACATTCCAAGAAACGTATAATCACATTAAGTTTGAGTGCAGGTCAAAGATTCATTCTGAGTTTGTGTAGGGGAGAAAGTATCTCAGAACCTTAGCTACTTCTGAATCCTAATGCAGAAAGGAGAGCCATTCTGAGGATGTGGTGGGAAGATAAGCCATAGAAGGAAAGCAGGAACAACAGAGGAGAACATGAAACTTGGGACACATGCAAAAGGTAGTTTGACTGAGCAAGAAGACCACCCCTCCACTCGCGCCTGCTTCCAGCACTCTACTGCAGTGTTTGCCCCCCTATATTTGCAACAACTAGGTTTATAAATCAATCATCCAGAGCAATATACAGATACCAATTTGAAATACAGAATTGTGTATGAACTAAGCCACGTATTTTTATGTATGGGAAGTAGACCATCAGATTATTCTGACAGTGGTCACGCTTCAAACACAGTGGTAAGAGAGTTGGTGCACGAGGGGAAAAGACCGACCCCAGCCAGTCCTTTCTGTGGAGTATGAAGTTTCATGCTGCATGTACCACACATGCTTTACTTCCAAAGTTAAAGTCATTCAAGATAATGTATTATTTTGGGTGCAAAGTATTGTGGATAAAATACAATCTGAGTCTAAGCACATTGATGGATTTTTCCACATCTTATGCTTTTTATTAATTTTTCATATTTTTGTCAGCAGCGTGGAAGGATAGAATGCAAAATGTATGTGAAAGCTAAATTTCATGAGTTCTTCTGACTATAAAAACTTGAGTAGTTTGCTCAGATACCAACCTAGTTCTCTTATTTCTTGCGAATCCTTAAATGAGAAGCCTGGGCCCTACCGCCCCCTCCAGTTAGTAAGAGGATCTTCAAGTCACTTGATGAAAGGGGGCGGGCAGAACCGCCAGCTCTCCAGGCCCCTCTCAGCTTTCTGCACAGGCTGTCTTCAGTCATGATTCTGCTGTCAACTTTCTAGGTCTGTCCCCAGTGATCCATAATTACTGGGAACGCAACCCCAAACCCCAGCGCGGACAGATGCCTTTAAGAACTGGCAGGACAGCCGGGCCGTGGTGGTGCATGCTTTTAATCCCAGCACTCAGGAGACAGAGACAGGTGGATCTCTGTGAGTTGGAGGCCAGCCTGATCTACAGAGCTAGTTCCATCCAGGACAGGCTCCAAAGCTAAAGAGAAACCCTGTCTCCAAAATCCAAAACCAACCAACCAAACAAAAAACCTGGCAGGTCTAGCTCCAGGTCTTTATGTGATGGTTAAGACTCCCAGGGAATGGGGCATACAGTTGGCTGGGATCTGACACAAGCTATTGTCATCACAAAGGAGTCTCAGCTGAGGAAATGCCTCTATGAGATCCAGCTATAAGGTGTGATCTCTATTAGTGATCAATAGAGAGGGTCCAGCCTATTGTGGGGGGTGCCATCCCTGGGTTGATGCTCCTGGGTGCTATAAGAAAGCAGGCTGAGCAATGGGAACCAAGCCAGTAGGCAACATTCCTCTGTGGCCTCTGCATCAGCTCCTACTGCCAGGACCCTGCCCAGACGCTGCCCTGTTAAGAGTTCCTGTCCTAACATCCTTCCTTGGTAAAAAGCAATGCTGAAGGGTAAGCTGAATAAACCCTTTCCTCCACAGCTTTTTTTTTTTTTTTTTTTGGTCATGGTGTTACATTGTAGCAATAGAAACCCTAACTAAGGTGGTAGGTATCCATAACTTGAGTCAGGTGCCTCCATTTATAAGAATGTAGACTAGGAAAGAAATACATCCTGTGGCTCCTTGTGAGTGGATAACAGGTAGGTAGGTGGAAAAGGTGCAGTGACACACACCTCCTGGAGAAACACATAGTGGGGCTTGTCCTTAGGGCAGGGCTTAATTTAGCCACCTGGACAAAAAGAAGCTCTGCAACCCAGGCAGTTGTCATCAGATAAGCAGCCAGACCTGCTGGACCAAGTTCCTCTGTGGAGCCAGCACTAAGGATGTGGATCCATTGTGCTTGCCTAGCGGGCATGAAATCCTGGGTTTGACTCCCACCGGGGCTTAAACCTGAATGATGGTGAACACCTTTAATACGGTATTCAGGAGGTGCACTCAGGAGAAACTTTCAGGCCAGCCTGGGCTGTGTGAAACCCTATCTTGAAAAGGGAAGACAAAAAAGGACTTTTACTTATACTAGTTGCTTTCCCCCACAGTGGAAAAAGGAAGTTCTTGTTTCTTCAGATCTCTACTATGATAATTACGAAATTATAAAGGAACTGAGATAAAGCAACCTTTGCTGCTTCCTTGAAGAAGTGAGAGTGAACACCAGGAGCTATGTCTGTATCCACTTCCTGAATCATTGCACAATTGGCTTCAGACGTGTGGAAAGTCTGACGTGAATGAGCTAACTGTTTTGATCCAGTGTCCAAGAAACATTGTACTCAGAGGATAAATTGCACCTGTAGCTAGGCAATGGTGGCACATACTTTTAATCCCAGCACTCAGGAGGCAGAGGCAGGTGAATCTCTGTGAGTTCAAGACCAGCCTGGTCCACAGAGTGAGTTCCCGGACAGCCAGAGACACACAGAGAAACCCTGTCTCAAAAAGTCAGAAACAAAAAAAATTGCACGTGTGTGCCAACAGTTCAGGCAAGGGAAACTAGTAGAGAGTGCTTGGAAATCAACAAAAGAGCAAACAAACAAAAAATATCTAGGCATTTAAAAACTTATTTTATTTTACTTTATGTGTATGAGAGTTTTGCCTGCATGTATGTATGTGTACCACGTGCCTGCCTAGTACCTATTGTTGTGGGATAATCTTTTAGTACACTGTGAAGATGGGTTACTAAATGGCCAGTAGCTAGGCAGGATTTTTGGGGAAGAAAAAGGGAGATGCAAGGAGACGCAGAGGAAGTATAGCTGTAAATATCTTGTATGAAATATGGGCCCACAGGCTTACAGTTAGGAGGTTTGGTCCGTGACTGCCATGGTGGGTGGCACACAGGCAGACACGGTGCTGGAGAAGGAGCTGAGAGTTCTACATCTTGATCCACAGACAGCAAAAGGAGTCTGTGTAGCACACTGGGTGCACCTTCAGCATAGAAAACCTCAAAGCCTCCCCCACAATGACATACTTCCTCCAACAAGGCCATACCTTCTAAGAGTGTCTCTCCTCCCTATGGGGCCATTTTCTTCCAAACCACCACATACTCCAAATTCTATCTCAATATCTTTTTCTTGAGAAACCTCCCATCCCTATCCCATAACAGTAGAGATTGCTGATAGAGGGACTTGCTGGAAATGGGCATTTCAGAACAAGATTGCAGTTCTTAATCTCCAACATAGTCTCCTTAATATAGGTATTCTTAACACTAGCTAAAGGGACTCAGCAGAGGAAAACAATCCCATTGAGGGTGGAAGTAGCTTCTGCTAGTTAAATGTGCCAAGTGATAAGCTGGGTGCTTTGTCTGTGAAGTGGAGTCTATCAACATCCTTAGTTTATCATCAAAAAACCCAAGGTTCATATGCCAAGGGAAAAAAAAATCTCAAAATTTTAACAGATGCATCTTGCTGGTAGACTCTAACTTAGAAGTATTCATAAAGCAGAATACCATCTCCATATTATAAAACAAAATGGAAAGAATGTTATTTCTGTTTGTTTGTTTTGTGTTGAGTAAAGAAGTACAGGATAGTTTCAGAGTAAGTCCACTGACTTACTCTGTAGATGCCAGAAGTGCCCAGTGAAACAGGAGGGGCTATAGATAGTTTCAGTCCAATTGTCAAAAGAAAAAAAAGCAATAGAGTTTAAGAACAAGGATAGTAAACATTCACTGTTGAGTCCTTCATATTGCAGTGACATACTCCCCTCTCTTTTGTTTCTGTCATGGTTTGAATAAGAATGGCTCCCACAGCCTTAGATCTGAATGCTTAGTCCCCAGGGAGCAGCCTATTAGGGGGTGTGGTCTTGTGGGAGGAAGTATGTCATCGGGGGTGGGCTTAGAGGTTTTTGATGCTCAAGCCAGGCCCAGTGTCACTCTTCCTGCTGTTTACTGATTGAGATGTGAATGCTCCACCCTTTCTCCAGCGCTATGTCTCTCTGGACACCTACATGCTTCCTGCCATGACGATAGTAGACTAAACCTCTGAAATGTAAGCCACCCCAATCGAAAATTCCCCTTTATAAGAGTTGCCGTGGTCATGGTGTCTTTTCACAGCAGTAGAAACCCCAACGGAGACACCCTTTTCATCCTGTCAAGTCTGACCTAGATGGGCTTCATTTAGTGTGTGCGTAACTCAAAGAAGGCTGCCTGAGCCTGAGCTGTGTACAACTCACCAAAGGCTGGGCTGACCCTGTTGACAGAGGTGTGGGTGAGTAGGATAGCTGGCTATACCCTCCTTGTCTGCCATATGGTGGTGGGGGTGAGGGAAGTACCCTCCTCCCTTGTCCTGGCCACCTGTGGTGGGTGAGCTGCAACACTCAGAAAAGTGTACCTTGCCTCTCTCCCTGGGCAGCACAGTAGAGCTGACCCTGTGGGCAGAGGTGAGGGTGAGCCAGCCCCGATGTTACGAGCATGGGAGAGCTGTCCCCGTTACTCATCTGTCATGTGGCAGCATGGGTAGGAGAGAGAGGCCTCCTACCCACACCCATCAACACCTGAGGCAGGTGGAAGAGCTTCCCTAAGAGTGGGGGAGCTCTCCCTGCCCCTCATCAGTTGCAGCGCTTGGGAGAGTGGCCTCTACCCCTCACCTGAGCAACACTATCGAGTCGGTCTTCAAGGTGTAGCTGTGGGAGAACCGACCCTGAGGACATGAAAGCCAGAGAACTGGCCCTGGCCCATGCTCTTCTCTACAAGGGGTGAAATAGCCAGGGCAGTGTTGGAGAGCTCACCCTGGTAGAGAAGACAGGGAAAAAGGCTGGTGGACTGAGCAACCCTACAACTAACTACCCAGGCCCATACCCAGAGTTATGAGTTGGCCCACTGCAGGATCCACCCCATCTATGATCTGCTGGAGCATGGTGTGGAGTACGTTAGTTCTGTGGACCCAGGGCAATAGGATCTTCACAATACAGGGCAGCAATTGGATGTTCTGGAAGAGTCCCAGTGAGGGCCCAGTGTTGATGGTGTAGCAGAGACCAGGGGCCTTGAACCAGGCCAATGATTCTTTGCAATGAATGCCTACATGTAAAAATGTATGGATAAAGGGGTTCACTGGCTGACTCACTGTGTCACTGCAGCTTCCGTGATGAGATTTTTCTCCTTCTTTCTTTCCCCCTTTTTTTCTTTTAAATTTTATTTTGTTTTTTTTTGGGGGGGGTAGGTCTTCATTCATTCATATCATCCCAGGAGTACCAACCATATGAAAAATAAAACCAGCCTTGTATTTTCAAAACCACCAGTCCTATAGAGATGCTTGCCAATGAGAATTACTAGATATATTCCAGGACACAGGAATTAAAAGAACAACCATAAGCCTCTTCAAATAATTAAAGGAATTTAAAGAAGATGCAAAGAAACAGCTCATGAAATTACGGAGAAAGGACTTAAGAATGAAGACCTGAGTGATGCCCTAGAAAACAAGAATAAGGTTGGTCAAAATGACCAGGACAGGGGCTGGAGAGGTGGCTCAGAGCACTGGCTGCTCTTCCAGAGGTCCTGAGTTCAATTCCCAGCACCCACATGGTGGCTCACAGCCATCCGTAATGAGATCTGGCATCCTCTTCTGGCGTGCGGGCATACATGGAGGCAGAATGTTGTATACATAATAAATATATAAATAAATCTAAAATAAAATAAAATAAAATGACAAGGACAATCCAAGACTTGAGGATGGAATTTAATCAGGAAACACTGAAGAGGACTCAAGCTGAAATGAAGATGGAATTGAATATCAGAATAACCGAACTAGAAAATCCAAAGTAGAACAAGTAGAACAAATCAAGCAGAAGACAGACTATCAGGTCTGAGAGATAAAAAAGAGGATTCAGGCCAAATAAACAAGCAGTACAAGAAATTCACCAAAATTAAGAACAACGAAACATTCAGGAAAGGAACACACAGGAAATGTAGGACACCATGGCAAAAACCAAACTTTTGAATTATAGGCATAGATGAGGAGGAAAGATCCCAAGTCAGTGACATAGACCAGATCTTCAACACGATTGAAGAAGAAAGCTTTGCCAATCTAAGGAAAAGACACACCCATACAAGCAGAAGAAGTACACAGAACCCCAAATAGATGAGACTGGAAAAGAAACTCCCCATGGTATATCATAGCTAAAACTGTATCTACATAACAAAGCCAGCGTCTTGACTGCTGCAAGAGAAAAACCCAAGTCACACATAAGGAAAATTCATTAGTATAGCGGCTGGTTTCTCAGTGGAAATGTTGAAAGACAGAAGAACCTGGAGGAATGCATTCCAATTCCTAACATACTATGATGGCCAACCTAGAGTACTATTGTCTGGGGGGCCAGCCTCCAGCAGCACAGGGCTTTGAAAGGAATCAATGGAATCGGCATAAGCTAAGACTTTTCTATCTGAGGGGATTTAGGGGGAAAAAGACACACGACACACATTCTCTTGATGGCTTCTTTATTTATTCGCTGTTCTTCTCTCTGTTCTTTTTGTGTTCTTTCTACTACATACATTTTCCTACAAAGTTTTTCAACAAAGTTTTTCAGACAATATAGGAATTATTATGTGGCTACATTCTGCTTTTCAAGTGAATGATTATAATGAATACGGGCAAAAGCATGTTTTTCATCTCTCTTACATGATTAAACATTTTATGTATTACAGGTGAAAAACAAATTATCCCAAGAACCTACATAATTCATACCTACCCCCAAGCAACTTGTTATAGATTAACAATGTGGGCAAGCAAGCTATTATTGTCAGAATTTTTTATTGGCAGAATGCATTTTGCAGTTTCAAAGAAAGAGTCAATTACTTTATTACTTATCTTGAAAGGTAATCTTACAAGGAATCTTAAAGAAATCACAAACCTAAACTTTTATATATGAAAAAGAATCAGGCTGGGCAGTGGTGGCACACGCCTTTAATACTAGCACTCAGGAGGCAGAGGCAAGCAGATCTCTGTGAATTCAAGGCCAGCATGGTCTACGAGAGCTATTTCCAGGACAGGCTCCAAAGCTACAAACAAACAAAGAATCAATCAGTTCTATTTTAAATCTTTAGGGTTCATACCCTGAAGCATGATTAATGAAAACTCAGAGACAGATATTGTGGTTCAGCCTGAAGTCCAGAAAAGCAAAGCAGCCAGCCACGGGCTCTTACCTCGATCTCAGTCCAAAAATGATGATCCTGCCTCCAGGAAACCTCAGAATCATACTGAGGCTGAGAACTATTTCCGTTTTATAATCTTCTTTCGTTCTGGGATTAAGGGTGTGCACCACTCCTGTCTGGTTTCTATGTCAAGCAAGTGTGGCTGCTGGGATTAAAGGTGTGTGTCACCACTGTCTGGTCTGTAAGGCTGGCCAGTGTGGCTGTTTTACTTTTCTGATCCTCAGGTAAACTTTATTTATTAAAATACAAATAAAATGCCTCTACAATACTCACTCATCAATATGGTTTTTTTTTATACCAGGAGATTGAGGGCACACATGGGCATAAGGAATTAATCATCACCTTTGGTCATCAACCAATCCTAGCAAGAAAGGTATGTCAGCTACTGATAATTGGGCTGCTTTGTTCTTGTTCCCTGACCTTAAAGAGTTCTGCATTCAACTGTGTGCCTTTCTAAAACTTTAGATTGTCTTCTTGGGTTTTTCACCTCAAAGCTGTTTAACAGAAACATCTTAGTCTAACTTTGTTATTTTTCAAAGATTTGTTTCAGCTGTGATGCACTCTGAAACCTGTGACATCTCCCAACATTAAGGTTAAAATAATTTAAATTAGCTGTGCTGCTGGTACTCAGTTGTTAATCAATAACTTGAGCTACAACCTATGAAGCTCCTTAGGTGAAACTCATAGGCCCTGGCTATTTTTTTAAATATTTATTTATTAAAATTGTATTTAATTTTATTCATCAAAACTGTGTTAGCTATCATCATCATCATTATTATTATCATTATTATTATTGTCAATTAGATAGTATAGCTTGAGGAAGAATCATATTCTTGACAGTTCACAGATAAAAATGCCCCATAGAACAGGGAGTCTCCATGAGATAAACACACTACATACAGGTAATGGGGATCTCTCCAGACCTATAGCAGCAGCTAACATGTAAAGGCATAGCAGAAGCAAAAGACATTCAGGGTCTGTAGTCCCATGGCCTTGCCTAAATGAAAGCTTCCTCCTGGTGGGCTGACGTCTTGAACTTCAATTACCACCTGCTGCTCCTCTGACACGGCCACCTGGCCACCAGAACTATAATTATATATCTAGCACAACTATCTGCTACTATTGAAGGAAAAAGGAAAAGAAAATTCCACGACATATACAGGTTAAAACATTTATATCCAACAAACCAAATCTAAGCCAAACAGGAAACATTATTTCAGATGGTAGAGAGGAATGAGCATAGCAGAGAGACTGTGGAAAGAAATATGAAACCATGATTATTAAACGCAAAATACCACTGAGAACACAATCCGCAACACGTGACCACCACTAACATGCACTTGTCAATAATAACTTTAAATATCAATGACCCCAGTTAGCTAATCAAAACACACAGACTTCCTGAATGGATCAAGAAACAAAATCCATAGACCTGCTGTCTACAAAAAACTGAAAGAGCTTTTAGATGCTGTTTCCATTTGTGTCTCACATGATTTCTCACAGCAGTGAGAGTGGGGGTGGGGAAGAAAGGAGGGTGGAAGAGGAGGAGGGGAGAAGGGGTGGGGGAGGAGAACTTGAGAGAACAGGATAGTTGAGATAGGGGAAGGACAGCGATGGAGAATAAGGAAAAAGATATCTTGATTGAGGGAGACATTATTGGGCTAGCAAGAAACCTGGCACTAGAGACATTCCCAGGAATCCTCAAGGATGACCCCAGTTAAGACCCTAAGCAATAGTGGAGAAGTTGCCTGAACTGGCCTTGTCCTGTAGTCAGATTGATGATTATCTCAATTGTCATCATAGAACCTTCATCCAGAAACTGATGGAAGCAGATGCAGAGATCTACAGCAAAGCACTGGGCTGAGCTCCCAAAGTCCAGATGAAGAGTGGGAGGAGTGAGAATGAGCAAAGAGGTTAGGATTCTAATGGGGACACCCACTGAAACAGCTTACCTGAGCTAATGGGGGCTCACCAACTCCAGTCTGACAGATAGGGAACGGTATAGGACCAAACTTAGCTCTCTGAATGTGGGTGACAGTTGTGTGTCTGTAGCAGACTGAGGGGGCCACTGGCAGTGAGAACAGGAATTATCCTTACTGCTTGTACTGACTCTTTGGAACCCATTCTCTTTGGAGGTATACCTTGCTCAGCCTAGATATAGTGGACAGAACCTTGTTCCTGCCTCAAAGCAATGTGCTAGACTTTGTTGACTCCCCATGGGAAGCCTTATACTCTTATACATGGGATGGTGGGTGGGATGGAGGGAAGGTAGAGAGTGTGGGAGGAGGGAAGGGAGTGGGAACGGGGATTGGTATGTGAAATGAGAAAAGATAGTTTTAAAAAAATTAATTAAAAAATAAATTTTCTTAAACTTAATTTTCATGTTTAAATTTTCTCTACTTTTAGTTTTTTCTATTTGTTTGTTAAATTCTCATTTAACATTAAACTTCTTTAGCTCTAGTTTCAACTCCATAGCCATCTCGCCTAATAGCGCCCTAAGGAGTCACATGACTTCAATTTCTGCTTATAGATGACTCACTAATTTGTATATGTAGCTTAGACCATTTCTCTTCATTCCATCTGTTGGGACTTGGATCTTTCATTGGCATGCCTTCCCAGTGGACACCTTACTACCAGAAGCCAATATTTTTGTGAAAATATGTATTTGTGAAGTGTGTGTGGTAAGTGTGTATATTTATCCATGTTTTGCATATGTCTTTGCTGAGGCTCATAGAACTAGAATGCTCAAGTGATTTTCCATTTAAAGCTTATTTCTCTATGATGAGAGGGTTCAGAAGATAAGTCTTTCACTAAATCTGTAAGAAAAAGATAAATGAGAAGGGTATGAACAAATTTGAAAAGGTCTGTCATTGCTCTTTGTATGCAATATCCTACAATACTTATTTGGATGACTTAATTGTAATGGGGTCTAATTTGATCTTGAGATTTGAATGAACATGGCCCAATAAGCTCATATGGAGAGCCACTGTGAGGAGACATGGCCTTCTAAGAGTAGGTGTGGCCTTGTTTGAAGAAGTATATCCCTGGGGGTGGGCTTTGAGGTTTTTTAAACTCAAGATAGACCCCGAGTCACTCTCTCTTCCTGTTGCCTGCCAATACAAATGTACAACTCTTGGCTAACTCTCCAACATTATGCCTGTCTGTGTGCTACCATGCTTCCTGCCATGATGACAACAGACTAAATCTCTGAACTGTAGAACAGGCCTAGTTAAATGCTTTCCTTTATAAGAGTTGCCATGGTCATGGTGTTTCTTCATAGCAATACTAACCTGAACTAAGACAGAGTTGGTACCAAGAGTGGGGTATTGCTGTGATAGGCCTGGCCATGCTTTTGTTTGGAGGAATGTAGACTTTGGATTTGTTAAACAGTAGTTCTTAATGGGCCATCCTAATGGGAACACATGGAATACAGTGGTGCTGAGGATGATGTGAACTGTGGGGGCCTGGCTCAAGAGGTTTCAGAAGAGAAGAATGTTAGTTTATGGCCCAGAGACTATTCTGGTATTTTGGAATGTGACTGTTTTCTGCCCTTGTCCAAAAATTGCACTATATGACTCACAGACCCGATGAGGTGTCAGTGGTGGATGTCTCTTAATGCTATCATGTTCTATAGTTATGGTCAGTGGGAAATACAGCAGTCAAATCCAGACAGGTTGATAAATGGCTCAAAGCTCCCAGAAATGAAGGTGTGGGTCACCCTTCCTTTAAGGAACCAAGACTTGCTGAGGTCTTGTTTAGGATGGAAAAAACATAAAATGAGTAGTAGAAGGAGGTACTTATGAGTACAAGCTAAGACCATGTGACTAGTTACAGAAGTGAGGATTGTAACTGTCATGACTATTTCTATAATATTTTGTTAAGAATATAAAAGTACAATGATTATACGTTTGTGTTTCTTTCCTTAATTTTTTCCCCAGGTAATGTAACATTTATTGAGATAGTATCTATAGGTAAGTGTTAAAAATATGTGTTATATTTAGCTGATGGTACACTAAAAGCCTAAGCATTCTTCAAGGGACTTTGTCATTTATTCTGGGGGGACAGACTGCATTTGAGGTGTCTGTGAGATAGAATCATGTTAGGTGTATTTTGGTCTTGTCGTTGTCCTCATTTGGAAATTAAGCATGATGTAAGGAGATGTGGTTGGGTACCAGGTTGATAACAGATGGACTTAGGATGGTTAATCTTGGTTGTCACTTGTGTTTATGTCTAGAATCAATGAAAAGATATGTTTCTGGATATGTCTAGAAGGGTATTTTCCTGGAAGGATTAAGTAAAGGGTAGACTTTCCCCCAGAGTGGGTGGCGTCTACCCAGATATAATGAAGTATGAGGGGCAGCTGTTGTGTTTTGCCCTTGTCTCTTGTTTGCGAGGACATCTACCCCACTACTGGCATTCTTCACTACCATCAGAACCCAGGGGCTTTGGCCTTCTAAAGTTGATCAGTGACTTTCCAGGATTCCTCCAGGACTTCTGCACAGGATGGAGACTGCAGACACATCTAGCTTTATGGACTGAGCAGCTTCCAGGTTGTCAGACTCTGTAGAGTGAAGACAGTCATTGTTAGACTACCCATACCATACTATATAAAGCCAATCTGTTAATATATACTCATTCTGTTGGTTTTGTTCTCCACAGACCTCTACCTACTAAATTTAGGCTTCTCTCATATTCATGACCTTCTTCTTTCATTTGCATGATTGCTTGGGTTAAGGGTGTGTACCATTGTGCCTAGCTATACTTTTCTTTAATATGGCTATAAAATTCTTTAAATGTCAGTAAAATTTGAATATTTAAAATCTGAATATAATAAACTTTATTATAAAAACCCTTGTGTATATAAAAAAGCACACACTGAAATTAACCAGACCCAAAGTCTATACATCTCAGTGAACTTCTATACAGTTATAAGTTATTCTTTTTTTAATTGATTTTATTGAGCTATACATTTTTCTCTATTTCCTTCCCTTCCTCTCCCCTCCCATTTAACCCTCTTCCATGCTGCCAATTACTCAGGAGATCTTGTCTTTTTCTGCTTCCCATGTAGATTAGATCCACGTATGTCTCTTTTAGGGTCCCCATTGTTGTCTAGGTTCTCTGGGATTGTGAATTGTAGGCTGGGTTTCTTTGCTTTATATCTAAAAGTCAGTTATGAGTGAGTACATATGATATTTGTCTTTCTGGGTCTGGATTGCCTCACTCAATGTGATGTTTTCTAGATCCATCCATTTGCCTGCAAATTTCAAGATTTCATTATTTTTTTCTGTGTAGTACTCTATTGTGTAAATGTACCACATTTTCCTTATCCATTCTTCGGTAGAAGGGAGTTTAGGTTGTTTCCAGGTTCTGGCTATGACAAACAATGCTTCTATGAACATAGTTGAGCACATGTCCTTGTACGATTGAGCATCCTTTGGGTATATACTCAAAAGTGGTATTGCTAGGTCTTGAGGTAGGTTGTTTCCTAATTTTCTGAGAAATCACCATACATATATCCAAAGAGGCTGTACCAGTTTGCACTTGCAGCAGCAATGCAGGAGTGTTCCCTTTACCCCACAACCTCTCCAGCATAAGTTGTCATCCGTGTTTTTGATCTTGGCCATTCTTACAGGTGTAAGATGGAATCTCAGAGTTGTTTTGATTTGCATTTCCCTGATGGCTAAGGATGTTGAACATTTCCTTAAATGTCTTTCAGCCATTTTAGATTCCTCTGTTGAGAGTTCTCTGTTTAGGTCTGTACCCCATTTTTTATTTGATTATTTGTTCTTTTGATGACCAATTTCTTGAGTTCTTTGTATATTTTGGAGATCAGCCATCTGTCTGATGTGGGGTTGGTGAAGATCTTTTCCCATTCTGTAGGCTGTCGTTTTGTCTTGTTGACTGTGTCCTTTGCTTTACAGAAGCTTTTCAGTTTCAGGAGGTCCCATTTATTAATTGTTTCTCTCAGTTGTCTGTGCTGCTGGTGTTATATTTAGAATTGGTCTTCTGTGCCAATGCATTCATGTTTACTTCTCACTTTCACTTCTATGAGGTTCAGTGTGGCTAGCTTTATGTTGAGATCTTTAATCCATTTTGACTTGAATTTTGTGCATGGTGATAGATATGGGTCTATTTTCATTCTTCTACATGTTGATATCCAGTTATGCCAGCACCATTTGTTAAATATGCTTTCTTTTTTTCATTTGATATTTTTTGCTTCTTTGTCAAAAAATAGGTGTTCACAGGTGTATGGATTAATATCTGGGTCTTCCATTTGGTACCATTGGTCCTCCTGTCTGTTTTTATGCTAATATCAGGCTGTTTTCACTACTGTAGCTTTGTAGTAGAGTTTGAAGTCAGGGATTGTGATGCCTCCAGAACTTCCTTTATTGTACAGGATTGTTTTGGTTATCCTGGGTTTTTGTTTTTCCATATGAAGTTGAGTACACTGTTCTTTTGAGGTCTGTGAAGAATTTTGCTGGGCATTGCATTGAATCTTTAGATTGCTTTTGGTAAGATTGCCATTTTTACTATGTTAATTCTACCTACCCAAGAGCATGGGAGGTCTTTCCATTTTCTGGTGTCTTCTCAATTTCTTTCTTCAAAGATTTTAAAGTTCTTGTCATACAGGTCATCCACTTGTTTGGTTAGAGTTACTCTGAGATATTTTATGCTATTTGTGGCTATTGTGAAGGGTGATGTTTCTCTGATTTCTTTCTCAGCCCATTTATTGTCTGTGTAAAGGAGGGCTACTGTTTTTTTTTTTAAGTTAATCTTGTATCCTGCTACATTACTGAAAGTATTCATGAGTTGTAGAAGTTCTTTGGTAGAATTTTGGGGGTCACTTATGTAAACTATTATATCATCATCAAATAGTGAGAGTTTGACTTCTTCTTTTCTGATTTGTATCCCCTTGATCTCCTTTTGGTGTCTTATTGCTCTAGCTAGGACCCCAAGAACTATATCGAATAGATACGGAGAGAGTGGACAACCTTGTCTTGCTCCTGATTTCAGTGGGATCACCTTGAGTTTCTCTCCATTTAGTTTGATGTTGGTTGTTGGCTTGCTGTATATTGCCTTAATTACATTTAGGTATGTTCCTTGTATCCCTGCTCTCTCTAAGACCTTTGTTATGAAGGAATGTTGTATTTTGTCGAAAGCTTTTTTGGCATCTAAAGAGATGATCATGTGATTTTTATTTTTCAGTTTGTTTATGGTAGATTATGTTAACAGATTTTTTTTGTATGTTGAACCATCCCTGCATCTGTGGGATGAAGCTGACTTGATTATGGCAGATGATTTTTTTTTCTGATGTGTTCTTGGATTCGATTTGTCAGTATTTTATTGAGTATTTATGCATCAATATTCATGAGTGGGATTTGTCTGTAATTCTCTTTCTTAGTAACGTCTTTCTGTGGTTTGGGTATCAGGGTAATTGTAGCTTCATAAAAAGAGTTTGGCAATATTCCTTCTAATAGCTATTCTTAAGCCATGGAAGTTCACATTTGATTTTACACTTTCATTGTCAAATATGTGTTTTTACACTTATTCACCCACCATGATAAACTAGAAAAACAATTAACTTTATATCCTCTTTCAAACTTGTGCCCGCAACCTGCACTTAGTTCTTCTCCAGCCCCTAATATTTAGCTTTTCTTATTCTTTTTTCTACATGTTCTGCTGTGCCTACATATATATTTGTTTTATATATATATATATATATATATATATATATATATATATATGGAACATTATTTGCTAAGTTCCACATATAAGGGATACCTAGTGGTTTCTTCCTTTCTGTGACTGTGTGATCTCACGTAATTATATACCTTCTAAGACCATTCCATTTTTTGCAAATTTTGTTCTTATGTTTATTTTAGATCTGAATAGTATGTAAATATACATATATGTATATAATTTTCATTATTCATTCATCTATTGATGGACATCTAAGTTGATTCCAATTCTTTACTATAGTGAATAAAGCGGCAGTAAACATGGGGATGCAAACATCTCCATGGTAGGGTATGGAGTTCTCTGGGTGTCTGCCCAGGAGTGAAACAGCTGGGTCATATGGTAATTCTACTTTGAGTTTTTTGAGATTTAATTTTTTCTGAAGAGAGCTAGTCATTCTTGTGCCTCAGTTTCCACAGCATCACATGTCTCTCTTTTGCAGCTCTGGGACCAGTTGTCATGTTCCCCTTGTCTGTGTCTAGCTTTCTTAGTAGAGTCAAAGCTCCTTTAAGCCAGGAGAATATCTTATAATCACTTACATCTTTGGCCAGAACATGTAGTGGTTACCCTGGCTCTATCTAACCTTTAATGAACACATGACCAAATTACTGCACATCACAAGGGAAGAAAAGCAACAGGAGAGTTCATAATAGAATAGACTGTGTAGCATTTGAGAGGGTTGTTTGTTCCCGAGAGGACCCAGAAAGCAAACGCATGCCATTTTCCCCTTGTTCTGTGACCTTTAAATTAAAAAAAAAATCTTGTTTTGACTAGATAGTCATTTTTAAGAGTATGATCCATCCTTGCTGAGTTATGAGACATGGTCATACCTGAGCTCCTTCAAGGATGATGGCTGCTTTGAGGATCCAGATGTTATTATTGATTGTGTTATCTGATACTATGGCAACCAAGCAGGAGACTTCTTCTGTAGAAGAGCGAAGAGGTTCTGAAAGAGACAATGAATCTGGATTCCACCAAGTAAGAGGTCCTGATGTGGCTTCATCACGTTTGCTTTTTACATCTATCATTTAAATAGTCCCCCATACTTAAAAGAAGAACTGGCTTCTAACACGTTTGAAAGAAGTAGATCCTGAGAAACCTGTCATCCCTGGGGAGCAGACAGGAGATCATGAGGTGACTTTCACCAGGAGGAAAAGGAGTAGATATTACAAATTACCATTCCTTTTGCTAAACAGATTTCTGAAATGCTGTTACTTTGTCTGAAGGCAGAGAACATGGGACAGCAAATTATTAGTTAGCTGTCTTTTATTGTCTATTGGGACACACATGACATTTAAGCTTCTATTCTATTTAATTTCAAATTTTCCTCTAAAACTGGAAAATCTAAAATCTCATGACAGTAATATAAATGATGAATAAGCTGGGGAATAAACTCAGAAAGACCAAGAGCTTACAGAGAAAATCATCTTGGTTAATATGTTTCCTCCCCAGTGAATCTCTTCTCATCACGTGCCTCTAGTGCCTTGATTAAAGTTCTGCATCCAGGGAAAGAAGAAGGTGAAGTTTGTTTACTTGGAGTTCTTTGCACTGAGGAACGGTAACTGGTGGCTCAGCTGCTAAAAAGCCAGCGTTCAAGCACTTCCAGCAGGGACTTCTGCTGGTCAAGTTGTGAAAGAATGGAACCCTGGTGGTTGGGAAACAGACCTATGCACTTTTTCTATTTCCTGTTCTCCTTTCTACTTTTGAATTTCTGTCCCATTCACTGTGGTTACCAGACTAACCTAGCCTGGGTCTGTTAGACACCATTGACTGGGAGTGGGGGGGTTAATATCTTAATATCACTTGGCTAAACACAGATTCATTTCATTTCTTTTCTTTTCTTCTCTTTCCTTTTCTTTTTTTCCTTTGGTTTTTCGAGACAGGGTTTCTCTGTGGCTTTGGAGCCTGTCCTGGAACTAGCTCTGTAGATCAAGCTGTCCTCGAACTCATCAAGATTTGTCTGTCTCTGCCTCCCGAGTGCTGGGATTTAAGCCATGCGCTACCATCACCCAGCTATGGACTCATTTCTTATTTGCATTTTGAGACAGGGTCTCACGGACGTGGTTCAATCTGAACTTAAAACCACAACCCTCTGACCTCTGTCCCTCAGGTGAGATGACAGGCATCCATGCACCACCATGCCAGGCGCTGGCTAATTTCTGTTTCTAAACCGACTTGAAGGATAACACAATAAGCAGTGTATCGTTTTTCAGAAGCCACTTAATGAGAAACTGAGAACAGAGGTGCTGTGCCACCCGAGAAAGCCAGCAGGGCTGGCGGCCAGGGTCCTTGATTCTAGCCCAGATCAACTGGGAGAAAGCTATAGCTATGTAAGCCAGGAGCAGCCATGCCCTGCTCTGGGTCTCAATTCTCGCCTTTGGACCTTGACGCATGGTGTGTATCTAATGTTTGATAAGTTCATAGGTCTGTTGATAGGCAGGCATTATGCTCTTTGTGATTAGAACACAGGTTCCGGAGCAGCGCCACCTTAGAACATGGCTACTCTAAGGTGAATGAACCAACCTGCTGCCCATTTCCCAACCTTTGCACCTATAGAATGGGGATGACAACGCCTAAGTTATAGGTCTGCTACAAGGGCTAAATGTTAGAACACCTACAGCCCTTCAACTGGGCATATATGCTGGTGGCACTTGGTGAAAAAAGAATGCTCCCTTTCTGGATGGAGCTTTCTGAATTTAGCCTGATTGCCATACCTAACTGTTGGGTTTCATACAGGCACTGTGAAGGGCTTGCCCTTTGGAAGTGACAGAGATAGGCGCGCCCTCTCTGCACCCTTACTCTGATGACCGTTAGTGGGAGAAGAGACTTCAGAACTACTGGGTGCCTACTGTTTTCACCCGAAGGTTCAGACAGTTGCGTTCCCACTTCCCCATGTTCACCGGCACTGAAGTAGCCCAGGTAAAACTCTTCAGGTGGAAGGAAGCAGGAGCCCTTTTGGTGGTCCTCCCCACAACCCCATTTGGCAGGCCATCTCTGGATTGATTCTCAGCCTTTTTATTTGTGCTAGTTAGTTTTTTGTCAACTCAACACAAGCTCCTGGGAAGCTTGTGTTGGGCATCTGGGAAGAAGGAACCTAAATTAAGACCCCCAATAATTAAGACACCGAATAATCCCATAGGCAAGTCTATGGGGCATTTTGTCGATTAATGGTTGGTGTGGGAGGGCCCAGGTACCTGTGGGTGGGGCTACCCCTGGAAGGTGGTCCTGGGTTGGATAAAGAAACAAAGTGAGCAAACCTCTAAACAGCATTCCTCTTTGGTCTATGCCTCAGTTTCTGCCTCCAAGTTCCTACCTTAGCTTCCCTCTGTGATGGACTGGGACAACTTATTTCCTCATTAAGTTGCTTTGGGTCATGGTATTTATCATAGCAACAGAAACCTAACCAGGACATTACTTTATCTTTTCATATCCAGCCCATCAGAGCCCACTTGAACCTATATAAACTGCTGGTACAGCTGTTTTTCTGGTGATTTGCTCTTTGCTTGCTACCAGAGGGGTGCTGTCCACTCTTACTGATACCTGACTGGCTGCTCTCACTGTTGGGTTGTCACTGCTCGTAAATAAGAGAGAAGGAAGCAAAACTGCTGCATCAGAATATTTGGCAGATATTCTGGGTGGTTTTAGAATTCTAATTTTCAGGCTGTATAAAAACGTGAAAATTGCTAGGGGAAAGTCCTTAAGTTTAAATACCTCTCATGCTCTTGGGTTTAAGCTAAGTGGCAGTGGCCACTGCTTAATGCCTCTGTGTGACATTAGGCAGCAGAACCTCAGGACCTGAAGGCAGGTGATAACGACCTGCTTTGCAAGTTGTTAAGCCTTACTTAAGGCCCAAACCAAGTTATTTATTTATCCATTCACTCATTTGTTCTTCACTCACAAGCTTCGTTGTGCACTTGCTGTGTGTTAGTCACAGCCCATGGTAAACAAGGCCTGGCAGAACCTATGGAGAAGACAAATGGATAAATGTGTTAATTCCCAAAGTAGCCATTGTTGTTACAACCACATCAACAAAATACCAGAGCCCAGAGAACCAAGCAAGTAACTGTACCTAGAAGAGCTAGCAAGTGACAGTTGGGGTAGGACCTGAATGGCAGACAGGGCTCTTGCGCATTGTGGGGACAACAGTACAGGCCCTAGTGAGCAGGATGAGATCTCCTGGAAGTCTCAGTCTGTATCTCCTGACGTAAACTTATTTTTTCAAGTGTCAGCTATGAGTTGGAACAATTCCACCCAACTTTTCATTTTCCTGCAGGAAAAAGAATGTGATACACTGGTGGAGAACCGAATATTTCTGGAAAATAGTTAAATGTTCAGTCTTAAAAATAGGTGCAAAAATTTTTAATTGCTTCAAAGACACTGTATTTAGCACCTAAATTTACTCTAAAACGTATATAGCACGGAGCCACAACTCCCAAAGGTTGTCGTGAGTCAGTCTCACACTTAGTTCATGTTGGTGTGGGATCCACTGACTGTCAGTCTGAACTTGAGCTCTTAGTAGTCATCCTGCCTCAGCTTTCCTAGCACTGGAATGGCAGTCATGAGCCATCATGCCTTGCATCCAAAACATTGCAAGCAGAGACTGTTCTTTTGTTTTCCAGCTACCCAGACCCAAATAATCACACAAAACTATATTAATTACAACACTGTTTGACCAATGGTTCAGGTTTATTCCTACCTAGCTCTTATATCTTAAATGAACACATTTCTATTAATCTGTGTATTGCCTTCAGCAGCTACATGGCACCTGCCTGACTCTGCCTTGTTTCCTCCTCTGCCTCTGCTTGGATTTCCCACCTTGCTATTTTCTGCCCTGCCATAGGCCAAGGTAGCTTCTTGTGGAGGCCCAAAAATGTGAGCCTATTTCCACCTTGTCTGAAGATCAGAGAGTTTCAGCTTGTTCAAGGTTGTTACCATTCCACCCTGACCAAAGGTTAGAGTGTTGGAGCTTACTTTTATTCCTTCAAGGTTATTGTCTGTTTCTACCTCCAAGGTCCCACCTTGATTCAGATCAAAGAGTTCTGTTCTCTCAAGATTATTGTCAACAGGTGTGGCTAATATCCAGACCTTGTATTTCAGGTATAGATAAGTAGATCTATTTCTATCTCAAACAAAAGTCTAAGGATCCAACTAAGTTCCTACTCCCTTAGGGAGATAACTTTGGATTCCACCCTAGCAGTAGAATGTTTAACTAAGAATATAGCCCGCAACCTTCAACTGATACATTCATTTCCTTGTATTATGTTAATGTAGTTTTTTAAAATCTTTCTCCCACCTTTTGGGGTCAGGGTATTTTAAGCAAATGGAAATTAAACAGAGATGATTTTAGTATTCACTGGAACTTCTGGTATAATTCTATATGTTTCTGTTTTATTATTTTCTCTTGTGTCTTCATTCTTTTTTACTATTTTTCTAATCCTCATGCACCTACCCTGGTAAGTGGTATACTTGTTGAAGTCAGTCTCTGACAGTTTATTAACATATTTGCAGTGGACATCATCTCCCCTTTTCTATCTAAACAAAAAGGATGCTTTTAACTTTAACATTGTAAAATTATATATAACAAAATAGGTGTCAAGTAAGAATTATCGTTACAATATTTCTTTGTGAGTCTAAAGTTTTATATCTGATTTATCTTTTATCATAACTAAGGAACATTATAACTATCTGTCTTCAACTCCATCAAAGACCCCAGAAGGATATAAAATTATCTAAATAAACAGGAAGTGCATTGTAAGCAACTTCCAAAGTTTTAGAAATGACAGAGACATCTCACTGCCTACATTGTTACCCAAAGTTCTTCTGTAATGTTGCAGCATCCATCTTCAGTCTACAGGCCCATAGTATCTGGCAGACTTTTACATGAAGCAGGAAATTTGAAAGACTGTTTTTCCTATATTGACAGTTTGTCAGTCACTTTCTTCTGTGTCCTGCAGAATGTCTGGCAGGTTCTTCTGTGAAGCAGGAACCCTGAGGACTGTCTCACCTTCTTATGGCAACTTCAGCAGTCAGTTTTCTGTAGGTCCTGCACGTCCAGATCATACAGCATACCATCAAGCAGTCCAGGCAAGAGCAGTTTCTTGCCCAAATGGTGAGCCTTGTCACACTGAAGGCAAATTCCATATGAGTTTCTTCAATGCCCATCAACCTTTCTGACATAACTGCTGCTGCCAGAAGAGGCATGTCTCACTACCAAGAAAAGTTTAAGTTCTTAAAACCTTTTAAATGCCATATTTTATAGATCGCTGAAGTCTTAGAGATTATCTAACTGAAATATATCTCTGCGTATCTAGAAAACCTAACTAACATGACTGCAAGTTTGACTCTTATGAATGACTATCTATTAATCCATAATTTCTAATTATACAGTACATTTCTAAAAGACTTGTATAAATATAATACCTTAATCAAGAGTAGAAATATACATATAACAAAATTGACCTAACTTTGTGTCAATAAACCAAAGTCCACACCAATGTGCAGTATTTATTTCTATATCATATTCCCCCCTTTTAGAAAGAGATTGACTATGACCATTAACCACTTATAATCAACCCCCTTTAAGTAAAAACAAAATTCATAGATAATCATTTTGGTATTTGGGCATTGTTTTCTCCAAACTGCTTCCTGCTGTTTGTTGGGCAAAGTATTTTTAGGGTTTATGGAGACCTTTCAGAGGGTCTTGTTCCATCAAACCACATTAGCCTGGAAGGAATCCACAAGTTCTCATCTTCTATGGAGACAAAAGCAGAACTTCTTTTACAAAGTAAAAATTTGGACTCAAATTTTGATATCAAGATATCTGTAAAATATATATGTTAGTTTAGCTTAGCAGGCCCCAGAATCAAATATTTTTCAGCAGTTAACTCATTAGCAGTCAAAAAAATCCAAAGAAAACACAATAATATACATAATGTAGACTGTGTGTATTCCATCTTAATGTGGCTTATTTTATTTTACACTATTACTTTTTAATCTTTATTTTATTTTTTTTACTGCTTTAATCCATGACTGTCTGTACTCTTTTATATTACTTTTACTGTCTCTTTAAAGACTTTGCTTTAGTTTTTTAAAAGTATTTCTTTCTATAACTGCCTATACCTATTTTCTTTTTTTCTTAAGCCTCTGTACATTTTTTAAACACATTGTGACCCATCTAGAGGCTTATTTTTGCTGAATCTGTCCTTATTGCGTATCTGTAATCCTTTTTTGATCACTGTTGAGAACTGTTAAGCAGGCATAGCTAGGACCAGAGCTGCTTTGCCTGTTGCTTCCACCCTGCTTGGCTTTCCAACATGGCAGAAGTCCATTTACCTCCAGATCTGGGAGCCATGTTTACTACCCCAACATGGCAGAAGTCCATTTACCTCCAGATCTGGGAGCCATGTTTACTACCCCAACATGGCAGAAGTCCATTTACCTCCAGATCTGGGAGCCATGTTTACTACCCCAACTCTGAAAAGCAGTTGTCCCATGCCACCACCAAGTAACTTGCAGTACAGTGCCCACAATCCTCATTAAAGTGCTCCATAACAGGACCTCCCAAAGAGACAGAGCCATTTGTGCCACTAGCGTGAAACAAGAAGCTCTCTCTTAAAGGAGCCATGCAGCTTTTGCTACTAATGTTCAGTCAGGTAGCTTTCTCTTAAAGGAGCTGAGCCTCTGCTTGTGACCAGCAAATAAAGCATATGTGAAAATATGCGACTACAAAGAAGCTTCAATTGGTGCCCATTTTTGTGGGTATAGAAGCCCCTTTTTCAAACTTTCTTAGGCTTTATGTGGATATTCTTCCAAACATTTGGGTGCCATTTGTAAGCAGAGACTGTTCTTTCATTTTCCGGCCACCCAGGCCCAAATAATCACATAAAAACTATATTAATTACAAAACTGTTTGGCCAATGGCTCAGGCATATTCCTAGCTAGCTCTTATATCTTAAATTAACCCATTTCTATTAATCTGTAATAGACTAATGCCATGAGGCTGTGGCTTACCATGGTGTCTGCCTGACTCCTTCTTCTTTCCTCCTTTATCCCAGCTTGCATTTCCTGCCTTGTTATATTCTGCCCTGCCATAGGCCAAAGTAGCTTCTTTATTAACCAATGTCAATAAAACGTAGTCACAGCATACAGAGGGGTGTAACAGGAAGGGCCTGGTTGGTTTCTGTCCTCCCATCAGGTACCACAGTCATTAGGTCCCAAAGAAAATCACACAGAAGTCTCCAGAAGATTATAAACTGATTGGCCCATTAACTCAGGCTAAGTATTAGTTCTTATAAGTTATATTAACCCATTATTCTTATCTATGTTAGCCACATGGCTCAGTACCTTTTTCAGCGGGGCAGGTCACATCCTGCTTCTTCGGTGGTCTGGGCAGGAGTGCGAAAGAACTTCCTTCTTCCCAGAATACTCCTGTTCTCATTGCCTTACCTCTACTTCCTGTCTGGTTTTCCCACCCATACTTCCTGCCTGGCTAATGGCCAATCAGCGTTTATTTAAATCATGATTGACAGAATACAGACAAATCTGCACCAGAGGGGATTCTCACATCACAAATTTTTTTTTAAAAGAAGGCTTATGAGTAAATATGGAAAAACAAGTACCAAAATATAAACAATAAGCTAACCTATTGGGAACACTTACTCATTGCATTCATAGACAGGAAATATAAATCAATTGAATCCTTGTGTTCAGCTCAAAATCTCCTTTTAATTAACTCTGATCCTCTTGCCTAGGAAGATGCATTTAGTGTGGGGTGTTTTTCAACTTATCCTAATTTAAATAATTTTGTAACAAGTCATTTTCTGTCCCACCAGCCAACTCCCAAATAATGACACCAAGACTTCTTATTAATTATGAAAGCGCAGCCTATAACTTAGGTTTGTTCCTAACTAGCTCTTAAAACTTAAATGAACCCATTTATATTAATCTATGTTCTATCATGTGGTATTACCTCTTTTCCATCTTGAACCACCTGTTTCCTCACTGTGTCTTCTGGCACCTCCTCCTTTCTCTCTTGTCCTTGATCCAAAAAGGACCGAGACACTTTCTAAGGTCTGCTCTACTACTTCCTGTGTCTCTCTATCTGTCCTCAGTCCTTCAAAACCTCTATGGCTAATTTTGGTCAGTTATAACCTACCTCCACCCTCTGATTCAAAATGTACTTTATTGTCAGTCTCTGAAGCACCATAATTTGATAAAAAATATCCCATAACACCTGCTCCTGCAGTTAGAAATCCCACAAAAACATCAAGCTAACAGCCAAAACAAATATGAAGATGACCTGGTGCAGACCCATTCAGGCCCTGGGCTTGCTGCATTAGTCTCTGTGAGCCCATGTGAGCCCTGCATAGTTGATTCAGTGAACTATGTTCTCCTGGTGTCTTCCATACCCTCTGACCCCTACAGTCTTTCCACCCCCTCTTCCCTGAGGTTCCCTGAGGTCCAAGGGGAGGGACCCAATGAAGACTTTCAGTCTAGACTCTGTCTTTGCAGAATGCCTTGCTATATTTCTCTGTTTCCACTCCCATATGCTCATCAAAGCCTCAGTGATGATGACTGGAGAAGACATGGATCTTTGAGTATCATTAGAATCATCTCATTGATTTTATTTTATTAGACCCATTGTGTTTAGTTCAACACTAAGTCTCTGGGCTATCCAGTCTCTAGTTCCTGACCCTTCAAGCAATGTTGGGCTTGGGCTTCGACTCATGGAGTGGGCCTCACATTAATCCAAACATTGGTTGGACACTTGGTGAAGGAGGTCCTTCTGTATTTATGTTGCTTTCCTTGGTTAAATAAAGGGACTGCCTTGGTCTTTTGATAGGGCAGCCCTTAGGTGGGCAGAGTAGAAAGAATAGAATTCTGGGAAGAAGGACAGATAGGCAGATGCCATGGTTTTCCTGCCTGAGATGGACGCTGGTTAGACTCATGCTGGTAAGCCACAGTCAAGTGGCGATACACATTAATGGAGATGGGTTAAACTAATATGTGAGAGTTAGCCAATAAGGGGCTAGAGATAATGGGCCAGGCGGTATTTCAATGAATACAGTTTTTGTGTAATTATTTCGGGAGTTAAGCTAGCCGGGCGCTGGGAAATGCGGCCCGCTCCTCATTACTACAGACACTCCCACCAATTTTGCACCACCATTGTTCCAGCACATTTTGCAGGCAGGACAGATTGTTAGTTAAAGGTTTTATGGCTGGGTTGGTGCTCATATTTCTCTTTTGGTAGCCTGCAGAGTACCTTCCCACACCAACAAACTAGAATGTAGGGGTTAAGGCTCCATGCAGGCACCAGTTTTATCTCCCCAGGTTCAACGAACTGTGAAGATGTTATCCTTGTAATGGAGTCCTGCTACCAGTTTGCAGAGAGTAACTTTCTGTCCTAGAACCAACCTGGATTGTTTGGGGGTCTCCATGGTACCTCCTCAGCCAACAACTCAATTGACTGTAACTCAGTCCTGCCACTGTAAGTCTTGCTTGACTACAAGAGACGGACAGTTGAGATCATGTTCCCCATTGCTAGTAGTCTTCATTAGGATCATCTTTATAGATTCCAGGGAGTTTCCACTGCACTAGGTTTCCATACCATCTTCCAAATGCCCCCAATTCCAGCCACCTCTCCCTGAATTCTCTCCTTCCATCCCATCTTACCCCACCTGATCCCACCCACACCCATTGTCTTATATAATTATATATAATATAACTACACAATACAATATACATACATATTATATAACATATATACACATACTATATAATGTATATAATACATGTCATATAATGTAGAGTATAATATGATACATGTTTATGCATGTATAAAATATATTACATAGATATTATTCATATATACAAATAATTCATATGCTATATATAATATGTATTACAATATTTCTCCCTTTCCTTCTTCTCTGGATGCTTTCAATATACTTTCTTTTTTATGTATACTTAATGTTTTAACCATGAAATGTCATAGGGATTTTCTTTTCAGGTCTTGTCTATTTGGTTTTCTGTGTGTTTCTTGTATTTGTATAGGTATGTCTTTCCTTAGTTGCTGTTTCTTTGTGTCTCCTTCAAATTCCTTTAGGAATTTATGATTGTTCTTTTAACTTCTATGTTCTGGAGTTCATCTAGGTAATTCTCATTGGCAAGTATTTCTATAGGACTGGCAGGCTTTGGAAATAAGATTCTGGCTTGTTCTTTCATATTGTTGAGATGAGATCTGTGCATGTGGACAAGCACAGATTGTGGAATCTCTGTGCTTAATTCTTAATTCTGAGTTTTTTATGGATAAAGCAGGTTGGGGAAGAAGAGAAGATGTGGTCATGTTGGGTCAGGTAATTAGAAGGGGCTGGGCTAATATAAATGATGTACTTTATGTTCAAAGCCTGTGTGGGGGGGTCAGAGTGGAAAGGTTGGATATGATGTGGGAGAGTCCTACAGTTAGGGATGAAAGACAAGGAGGCTACTGGCCTTTGCAGTGAAGTCAGGGAAGGCCAGACTATTGCATTGGTTGTCGGACCCAGGCTAAGTCTGGTAAATTGTACAAAAGTGTGGATGGGGAGGTCTGGGGTATTCACCAGGATAGACCCAGAGGGAGGACATAGGAAATCTGTGTATCTAACTGAGTGGCAGAAATGGCCCAGAAGGGAACTGTGGATGGTTGTGGGTAGGATGGGTGGTCCTGGTGGAAGCCTTGAGCTTAGTTGCAGAGCAGGAAGACTGGTCAGACTAGCCTGCGGTTCTGGCTGTGGGACCTGAGTTAGATCTGGCAAACTGTGGGAAAATGAGAGTTGACTGGTCAGGGTACTCACTGTCCTAGCCCCTGGAGAAGGACAGGGGAAGTCTATGAATGGAATGGAGAGGTGGAAGTGGCACAAAATGGGTCCATCCTTTTCTAACCAAGAGACCTAGGAAGAAACTGATCATAAAACGAAAATGCTAATACAGGATGCTCAGCTCTTCTTGGTACTTCATGAATGCTCTTGGGCATTTTAATCAGGGGTCAAGTGAAGAACACTGTGGCTGCTTTAAGAAGAATATTTCCTCTCCTCACTGTTCCTTGCCAGCCCCTGCCAGATTCCACACCACAGATTCGGGGCTATCTCTGATGAAAGTGACTGGCTCCTAAGAAAATGAGAGGTGCTCATATATACTAATAGAACTGAAAGGTAACTAAGTCCATTTCTTTATCAAGTAGCTTTCTTGCATATTTCACTATAGCAGTGAAAAGTAGATCAATATAGGCACCTTCATCCATTTCCAGAGCCAGCTGCACAGCATCCTCAAATCACCCCCTGTCCTTATATTTCCCTTTACAAAGACCCTTGTGATGATGATGTTAGGGTCACCTGGATAATCCAGGCCACCTACCCCAGTCTCAATTAATGACTCTTGCAATTCTTCTTTGCTATATATTTACAGGCTTCAGGGGTTGAAATATGGGCAACTTTGGGAGTTTGTCATTCTCCCTTCCACAGGATGAATGTATGTGTATACACATATATTTGTTTGTCTAAATAAATACATTAAAATTCTTAGTTAACTTGGATACCTCTGACCCAACTCATTCTGTATCTGCTTCAGTTTCCTCCTGTAATGATGGGAATCTGTCTTTCATTCTCCTTAATAAGTGACTTATTTGATTATTCTCCTCTGATATGTTGGAGGGTATGCTCCAGCTCTGCCTGGACTGTGATTCTTCACTCCCGGCCACCCTTTATGGGGATGCTTCCTTCAGCTCACTTAGAGTCTGCCATTTCAAGCCAGGCTGCCCTGCAAGAACACCATCCTACCTTATTCTAGCTCCGGCCCTACACTGAGAAGCCCTCCTGTGCGGACACCCTCTCATTCCACGAAGGCCCCAGCTCTAGCTCTGGGCCCTATGGCTCTCTCTAGAAGGTCCAGATGTCACCTTAGCATACTCCATTGAACAGTTTCCAGGTCCAAGTTATTGGGACAGAAAAGAGAAGAAAGAAAAGCCCAGAAATCCAGAAGATAAATTACAGAAGTTGGTTCTGTCTTTCCATCTCTGGGTTCTGAGGATTGAATTCAGGTAATCAGGCTTAGCAGCGGGTGCTTTTACCCATTAACCTATCTTCCCAGCTTAAATAGAAAAAAAAATCTATTTTTGAGACTAGGTTTCATGTAGTCTAGGCTATCCTCTTTGCTACGTAGCTAAGGATAACCTTAACTTCTGATGCTAATTCCCCTATCTCCCAAGCACTGGGATGACAGGCTTGCATCACCAGATCTGGTTTTTCACGTGGCAGTTTTAAGATGGAGAAAAGGCTTTAATGCAAAAAGGGAGTGTGAGATACCAAGGTACTGAGGTTGGAGCTGAGAGGGATGCAGCAGAGGACTTGACTGTGACTTTGTTCACATACCCGTCTATCTATTTGAGGAGTCCACTCATACTTTCTTGGGCTGAGAATAATGCCTTCAGTCTGGTGCTAATCAAACTGCTTTTGTTAACAAACCATCCTTTGGCTTCAGTTGTTTTTATGCTGATTAAGAACACTGCCTCAAAGATAATATTGGACTGAATTTAATTTTCTCCCCAAGACTATTGAATGAAAATGTCTTAGATTCTCTTTACGTTAGAAAAGGTTCATTACATTTACCATGAATAACAAACAAAAAACAAACTTTGATGGAATTTATTCAACAGTTTCATCCATATATTACATGCATTCGATTATAATAACACCCCCTCTCTAATTTTCCTTTCAACTTTATTTCCAGCCCAATTCTCTACAAGTCCCTTTCCCATATTCATGAGGTGTTTTTGAGACCCACCGAGTTTAACCAGGGTGGGAGAACATGGTTTTGGAATGATTCATTGGAACCTAGTGGGCTCTCCATGGGTACTCAACTGGAAACAGGCACTGCCTCTTCCCAGAAGTAGTTCGTCAGGGAGGGGAAGAGCCTGGTACGCTCCTCAACAGTCTGCAATTGAGTGTTGATAGGGCTCAGCCTCCTGTAAGCTCATAGCTGGCAGTCACAGCTGCTGCGAAAGTCATGGCTGCGTTGGCTGTGCCATGCCTGGAAGACAGACAATTGCTCTTTATGCTCAGTCTCCTAAAATTGCTTACTTAATTTATCTACCTACTGAGAAGGGAACCTCAAAATAGACTGAATTTTAACGTATGCAGTTTTTTTTCTTTTCTTAGGGAACAGGAAACACGGCTCAGGTCTTCTGTGTTTACTTTGCACTCAGGGCCAGGATGTGACCCAGCAAGGATAAGGTGGAGCTGTTTCTTGGTGGAGCAGGTTTAGCTATACTATACAGCCATGTATCAGTTCTATTCTGGGTATCTCCCTTGGCTTCCTGGTGACTTTAGGAGAATCTTTAAATGCTCATGTTCATTCAGTCTGCAATCTACCACACACAAGCTATGATCCTCATTTACTTATCTCATAGGGATTTTGTAAGGGTTGGCTAACAAGGAGGGCGGTTAAGCAATAATAAGATTAAAAGAACAGAGAGCCCATGAGCCAGAGATTTCTTTTAATTAGAGGCGGTCTTTTTCTTTAGGAATGAGCTATGCTTACAGTGCTGGTTTTGATTTCATTTTCTTTGTTTTGGTCTATTTCTCTGTCTTACACTTTGGTTGAATTATTATTTATGTCCATTATTAATTAATCCATAATAATATGTTTGGCTTAACAACAAGGAAGTCATTTACTACACTATTGTGTGAATGTACTTCCTCTGTACATTAAACTCTACATGTGTTGTGATCTAGCTGCCCTCACTCCCCCTGACCCACAGCGGAACTTCCTTGTGGTCTGTAATTGACAAGGATGTTTGTGTTCTTTCTGGCAGGTGGTTTTCCACAGAAACAGTAGAGGTAAAAAAGGCTTTAGCTGGAGGCAAAATAAAGGTTGCTGTTCTTCCACCTGAAAAGAAGCCTCTGTGTCTCATTCCTGGCCACCCCCTGCCAGTCTTGGCATCCAGGCTGCGCTGGTGCGACATAGTGGAGGTCCCACTGAGATCTGGAAAGTGGAGATTCATGAATGGGGGCTAAATCGAGGAGCGTATTGGGGGAAGGTAAATGTGTTTTTTTTTCATCCCCAGAAATATTCTGAGGGATAACCTCCAAAAGACTAGCAAGTATAAAGAAGAGGCGGGAGGGTGAACTGAAGGCCTCAAAAAGTAACTGGAGCTCTTAAAGCAACAAGGCATGGAAGTAACAAGGAAGACAGCCAAAGATTTTGTACAAACAATAGCTCAAGTTAGCCCCTGGTTTATTATGGGAGGGGGTTTAAATGTTCCAGACTGGGAACAAGCCAGGTCAGATTAAAAGGAGTATATGTTTCTTCATCTCCAGGGACACTCTGAGGGATGCCTTCTGGAAGACTGGCCAGTAGGGAAGTAATAAAGAGGAAGCAGGAGGGTGAATTGAGGGCCTCAAAAAGATGGAATATGTACAGATGTATGTTATTGTGTTGATTGTGTTATCTTTTGTGTTCTGGACTAGAGAAAGACAATTGTTGGTTTAGAACTATGTATCTGGGTAGCCATGGACAGGGAATACCTTGGGGGCAGAATGCCACCTAAGACAGAAAATTCCCCACAACAGGCAAGGTATTCCACCCAAAGTAACAAGACAGGCACCGTTTATTTTATAAAATAAAATGGGGGGAGTTGTTGTGATCTAGCTGCCCTCACTCCCCCTGACCAACAGCAGAACTTCCTTGTGGTCTGTAACTGACAAGGATGTTTGTGTTCTTTCTGACCGGTGGTTTTCCACAGAAGCAGTAGAGGTAAAATAAAAGGCTTTAGCTCGGGGCAAAATAAAGGTTGCTGTTCTTCTACCTGAAAAGAAGCCTCTGTGTCTCAATCCCGGCCACCCCCGCCAGTCTCAGCATCCAGGCTGCGCTGGACAGCATACAAGTTGCCGTGAAAAAAACCCAAGTGCAAGTGTCTAATTAGGGTTTTTATTGATGTGAGGAGACATCATGACCATGGCAACTCTTACAAAGAAAACATTTAATTGGGGTGGTCTGCTTATAGCTTGAGAGATTCAGTCCACTGGAATCATGACAGAGACCATGGTGACATGCAGGCAGTTGTGACGCTGGAGCAGCTGAGAGCACTACATCTTGGCAGGCAACAGGAAGTCAACTGACTGTCACACTGAGGGAAGCTTGAGCAAAAAAGACCTCAAAGCCCAACCCACAGTGACACACTTCCTCCAACAAGGCCACACCTCTTAATAGAGATCCTCTCTTGGGGGGCTGTTTTCTTTCAAATCACTACACAAAGTAAAAACAAAATTATGGTAAAGTCAGAAAATGGGCAGATCCCTGAGTGAGTTCATACTTGTATTACGCAGGACCCAGCCATGACAGGCTCAACAGAGACCACCTAGGCACCACTCAGGAACAGACCATCCAAGGGAAAAGTACCTAACTTTCCAAAAAAACAAAAAAACCTAACATTCCAACCTTTGTAGATAGGATCTGCACACATTCATTCAATTTCCATCAGGGCATCCCTAGACAAATATCAGTTAATCAGGGGTCCTGAACCATAGAAATTCCTCACCCCAACCTCTGTTATTATAAAAATATTCCACCCCAACTGAGCTCAGAGTTCCCTGATTGTGCCAATGCACTGGACACACAGAGAGTCTGAGTTCAACTAATAATTAAGGCTCTTTGCTTTTACGTACAGGACTCAGTCTCCTTGTTGGTTTTTGGAGGACTCTGCAAATCTGGGCATGACATTTGGGAGCTTGTCCAGAATCCCCCAAACCCATTGGGACCACGGTCCTGTAGAGTCTTCAGCTGGCTGGTAAGTTTTATGTTTTTATGTTTCATCTTTCTGTTCTGGGTACCGTTCTGTAAGTGGACTCAGAATCTGTACGAGCCTGAAGATGATCTGAGGAGATGCACACAAAAAGACTGGCACAGCCAGCGGGGCCGGGATGCTGAGACTGGCAGGGGATGCTGGATTGAGACACAGAGGCTTCTTTTCAGGTGGAAGAACAGCAACCTTTATTTTGCCTCAGCTAAAGCCTTTTATACCTCTACTGCTTCTGTGGGAAACCACCGGTCAGAAAGAACACAAACATCCTTGTCAGTTACAGACCACAAGGAAGTTCCGCTGTTGGTCAGGGGGAGTGAGGGCAGCTAGATCACAACAACTCCCCCCATTTTATTTTATAAAATAAACGGTGCCTGTCTTGTTACTTTGGGTGGAATACCTTGCCTGTCGTGGGGAATAGCCCTCTAATATTCCTTGTTTTAGGTGGCATCCTGCCCTCAATTATTGCCTGTCCGGGGCTACCCAGACACATAGCCCTAAACCAAGTATCCCCAGAACTGACAGCACCAACAAGCCAGACCAGCGCTGCAACCATCTAGCATGCACTAACTGGGTGGTAAAATTAACAAAAGCAGTATTCCAAACACCTTTCATATGATGATTAAGTTCCATAACAGTATCAGAAGCATGCAGTACAGTGCCATGAATAATGCACATAACATGATTAACTGTTGAAAAGTCCAAAGATATTCCACCTACTCCTGAACCAGAGCCACTTGTTGGTTCAAGGTCAATATGCCCAATTGAATATGTCCATTAAGATAATTTTGAATGTTCAAATCATTGCTGACTCTTTCAGCCAGCTGATTGACAGTCTCAGCCGTCTGCACAGTCTGGGAGAGAGCAATTCTGGCAGTAGTAGCTGTGGTGGCAGAGATAGCAATAATGGCAACCACAACTATGGTGATTCCAAGGTCTCTCTTCTGCCGATCTTCTATGGTCCAGCACTTGTTGTCATATTTGCTGATACTCCTGACACCGCCGTGGTGTCCCTCAGGCTGGGCACCAACTGGGCATGGCAACATGCCTTTCGCTGCAGCCACCTATCAAAGCTGTGCTCCAGCTGCCTTCTGGCCCCAGGCACACTCTCTCTGGGTCCAAACTACTACATGGAGTGGAGCAGAACTCAGGGAAGCAGGGTCACTGCTCCTGCTCTGGAACTGTTGAAAGGGCCGCACTTTAACAATCTTTTAGGGAATTTGGGCATTGTCAGCCTGTCTGGCTACTTCCTGCTGAGCAGGGTTGCTGCATTTTTGGGAGTATTTTACATCAACATTTCAGGGGGTCTCGGTGATTCAAACCACATAAATTTGCAATGAATCCAGAGGGTCTCATCTTCTGTGGAGACAAAAGCAGAACCTCTTTTCCAAAGCATCAAATCCTTAGGCCCATATGTTAAAGTCAAAATACCATTCTTAGCAGTTCCCAGAATCAAAGGTCTTTCTCCAGTCCAGAACACAAAAGACAACACAACCAACATACTAACACACATCTATACATATTCTATCTTTTTGAGACCCTCAATTCGCCCTCCTGCTTCCTCTTTATTACTTTCCTACTTACCAGTCTTCCAGAGGGCATCCCTCAGAGTGTCTCTGGGGATGAAAAAACACATACTCCTTTTAATCTGACCTGGCTTGTTCCCAGTCTGGAACATTTAAACCCCCTCCCATAATAAACCAGGGGCTAACTTGAGCTATTGTTTGTACAAAATCTTTGGCTGTCTTCATTGTTACTTCCATGCCTTGTTGCTTTAAGAGCTCCAGTTACTTTTTGAGGCCTTCAATTCACTCTCCCACCTCTTCTTTATACTTGCGAGTCTTTTGGAGGGTGTCTATCAGAGTATTTCTGGGGATGAAAAAAAACACATTACCTTCCCCAATATGCTCCTCGATTTAGCTGGCAGATGGAGCGACCCCGTTCACAAATCCCCACTTTCCAGATCTCGGTGGGACCTCCACTATGCCATGCCAGCATAGCCTGGATGCCAAGACTGGCAGGGGGTGGCCGGGATTGAGACACGGAGGCTTCTTTTCAGGTGGAAGAACAGCAATCTGTATTTTGCCCCGAGCTAAAGCCTTTTTTTTACCTCTACTGTTTCTGTGGAAAACCACCTGCCAGAAAGAACACAAACATCCTTGTCAATTACAGACCACAAGGAAGTTCTGCTGTTGGTCAGGGGGAAGTGAGGGCAGCTAGATCACAACAAAAGACCACAGGCGGGGTACCTGAGAACATGTTTCAGGGCCCATTTGTACTTGATCAATCCCTGTGGTTAAATTTGGGTCCTAGGACTCTTCTGTATGAGATTGAATCCCTCTGGCTTCTGTAAAATTGCAAAGTGGGTCGCATCCACTTGCTGGCACGGATCCAGTGTCTTCAGTTCAGTTTTGCCTCTGGTCACCAGGAGAACTCTGTCTTGTTCTGTTTCCTGTTTTGTTTTTGTCTTTGGTCCATCCTTTTTCTGACTTACTAGACTGACAAAATTGGACAGACTTAAAGCACGACTCTTTTGACTTTAATATTGTGTCATTTATAGGACTTTAGAGATACGGTTGTAAGTGTAGGGTTTGAAACTAAGAAAAAGGAGTATACTTTGCTAAAAGGAATGAGACAAATAACCTTTACCTGCTTTGAACATTTCATTGAAAAGAGGTAGCCTTGACCCATAGTGTGGGGGTAACGTGAGCGGGCACAGGGCTGCGGGGCAGCATCTTGTGTGGGTGGGGTAGCTGGGTGATGAAGCCTTGTTGTGATGATGTAGCAAGGCTGCCAGCTACAACTTGTAAGTGGCAGGCATGCCCAATAGGATTTCAAAGCTGAACAGAGAATCTAGGGTTAATTTCTATGGCTGAAAAATTAACCATCTTTTGCCCCCATGCTGCATGCTGCCCCCTTTCCATGCTGGTGGGTGGGACTCCTGTGGCCTGCCCTGAAGCTTGCCTGCTTCAACTTCTGTGTAAACCTGACTGCATTGGGCTCTGTGGTTGCTGAGTGACAGTGGCCACAGTGAAATAGCCTGTTACAGCTCCACCAGGGATGCTTTCGTCATTCAGCTACCATGGGTTATAAATATCATTTAAAGGGGTTGGATACTTCATACTGATACAGGTTTCATGTGTTGACGCAAATTTAGAGTTATTTGACCATAGTAAGTTAATTCTGGTTAGAAAGTTTTGTTTGCTTGTTAAAAAGTTTTGTCTATTTCTCAAGAAAGTTGTTTATGCTTGCTTTTTTTGAAAGTTTAGTCTGTGTTTTCTGGTGTGTTCATAAGTTTTGTTGCAAGCATGGAGCTGAAACAGAAATGGTTTGGAAACTTTTACTGTCTCTGCTGCCCACCATGACTCCACGTGGCCACCTTTGTTGGAAGTGCTCAGAATTTGTCTCTGAGCTCTGGTCGCTGGATTTGGGTTAGCAAGAATTCAGATGTCTTTTTGATATAGGTAATATTAAAACTGTTTTTTTGCTGTTCTTTAGGAAAGCTGACTCTAGAGTTGGATTATGACTCTTTGTTCACTAGAGCCAGGCTTATTTAAAAGCTCCCTCTGTGTCAGTCTGAGCCCCTGACAGAGTGACAAGAAGAGAACAAAGCGGAACAGCCAAAAAACAAAGTTTATGTGAACATTCTCTACTTTAAAATTTACAAGTTTATTTGTTAGATGTGGTTAAAAATCTGTTAAAATTAAAATAAAACTAGTTAAAAATTAAAACTAGTAACACTGGAAATTGATAATTTAAAATCCATGTATGGGCAACTTTAAAGGACTCATATGACATGATTCTGATTTGGATTGCCACCATCTCTTAGTCAGTCACATGGCTAGCTGCCATTTTGCTGGAGTTGAAAAAAAGATGTCACAGGATCTCGCCACCATCTTGATTAGAGTTGACCACATGAAATAGGCATAACTAGAAGATAACCACAGATCTCCCAGATAGTTTAGATTGGGGTAGACTTTTATATCCTGTCCTAAACGCAAGGTTTATAAAAAATAGAATTTAAAATATTAAAACTAAACCTCAATGTTTTTGTACACAGAAATATACCTTGCTCTGGCAGCTAAATTTTGTAATTGAAGAGTCACCCAGGTTAAAGACATGAAGGGATCGTAGGGAACAGCTGAGGTTTGCAAATGTACGGCAGGACTAGAGTCCCAAAGAGAGCCCAGTTCCAGGAGGGACTTTAACGGTTTTAGAAATGCTAGTGCCAGGTGATGGTCGCCAGAAGCACCAACTACAGTGAAATGGAGCAGGCTGAGATCTAAAAGACACATTATGTGTATGCTGTTGAGGGTGGGGCCAAAGAGGTGATCCAAGCCTCTCAAAAAATTGTTACTTTATTTTTGATATTGCAGGAAGACATTTAAGATATTTTAATTTTTTAAGAACAGCTTTAAAAATGTTTAAATTTATAAGGCTATAGGATTTTTGTGTTTATAAAATGTTTTATATTGTTAATATTTGGACTTAAAAGGCTAAAAATTAGGGTCACAGCCATAAGCACCAAATGCTAACCAGAAACTGGGTTGTTCATTTCTTATGATACATCAAGACAATGATCTAAGCAGTCTGACAAAGGGTTTGGAGCAGTTTCTTAGCCTATTGAGTCTCAATCCTTCAGCGGTTAAAAAAAAAAGCCTTTTTACAGAGGTAGCCTAGGACCACCTGCATGTCAGATGTTTACATTAAGATTCATAACAATGACCAAACTGCAGTTATACAATAATGGGGAAAATTTTGTAATATGGGTTATAACAACATGGGGAACTATATTTAAAGGTCAAAGCATTAAAAAACGTTGAGAACCAGTAGCTTAGAAAATGTCTCCTTACTCAAGGTCTAGTAAGGCTTCAAAAAATGTATATTTAGCTTCCTTATCTTTGCTAACTTTGCTAAGCTTAAGCTATTTGGATAAACTGAGTCATATAAATGTTTCATGTTTCACTTAAAAAAAAAGCTTCAATTCAAAATCATTATCTTAAAAGCTAAATCTGGCAGAAATGTAGTATAAGGTCCTAGTCATATAAAAAGCTGCTTACCTATTGTAGAATGTTAAAAAATACAAGCTAATAGCTATCCTTATATTATAATATTATATATATATTAATATATCCTTATAGATATATCCTTATAGATATAGCTTATAAATGATCAAGTTCACTAATTGTAGCCATGCTAATTACTGCTGGTTTTAATTAATCACTGGGATAAACTTTACTCAGCTTATGTTCTCAAAAGTTAGGCTTAAAACAAGTAACTAGAAACAACATTGTCTACAGCTATACCTGGGCAGTCCTCAAATACTGCAGAGATCTGAATACAGCATTTAAATCATTGATTAAAGGGCTTATTATATCAGATAGAGACCCCCAGATCCTAGCAGTGACCCAAGGTCTCCAAAGAAGATTATGGGAACCACATTGTCTCCACCTGGATTATGACAATGCTGACCACTGGGCGAGATGCCCCAGTGCAATTCTTGCTGCCAGGACATGGCCCAGACTGTGGTCAAGAAGCAGGACACTGGAGAATTGATTGCACCACTTTTGCTTAGACAAAATAAGGTCGTTCTTTTCCATGTCCCTCTTCCATAGGAAAAAAACTCCCCCCTTATGAGCCTGGCAAAAAATGTTGTTCTGATACTTCTGCCTCCAACACTGTGGAGACCTGGGTATGGCTAACTGGGTATGGACTGCTCCCTGTCATTTTTAATAGATTTATAAGCTGCTTGGTCTGCACTCAGGCATAATTTATCCTTCTTGGATCTCTGATAGTATTGATGGTTGGCTAGCTATAACTTTGTCAGCTTAGCAGCAGGCAACCAGGTTCTTCCCCAAGGCTACAGCCAGCTTGTTAGCTCATTTTATATATAAAAATAAAGCCTTGATATGTGTCTAAAAAAAAGGTCTGAGGATATAAAAGCTTATAAGTTTTAAGGGTCTTAGAAAATGATTTGAGATATATATGCAGTTATTAAAATATAAATAGATAATTTAAAATGTAAAGAATGTTTCAGATTGTTTTATCCTTCTATGGTATAGAAATTCAGCGTTTAGCATTGAATAGAGTTCTCATAAGCTGGTAGAGCAGTGACCACTTACTGCTCACTTAAAAGCTCGAGACTTTGGATTTATTTTGGTTGCCATCTAAATATAAAGTTAAAGGTGCTCCTCATCAGGCCAAAGATATCTCTGTCCAATCTATTCTTGGTTGTCCGGACTGAAGGAAAATGTACCTGTTTCTAACCCAAGTTTGAAGTTCTTGCTAGGATTCAATTGAGTCCACTCTTGCTGTTTTACAAACACTCATTACCTGCTTTATTTGGCTATGTGGATTTTGGTATACACTGGTGATACTAATATATCTAAAATTTTTATGCCCTTTTGTAAAATAAAAATTTTATATAGGCTTCAGAAAAAAAAACCTGGATCCACTTCTCACAGGTCACAAGGATTCCAGATAAGTACAGCCTAAACTTTCGCCTCCTGGCTATTCCTGAGGATGATATTTTTCTCTCTTCTGGTCTTGGAACTCCTTCCCTTCCCACTCACTAGGACTATGGGCCTGAAAGTTCCAAATGTAATATTTTCCTTTAAGTTCATAAATTTAACTTATATTCCTAGTTTAAAATTGTCTCAACAGGTTTCCACTTGACTGACAGACACATCCAAGCAGCAGCTGCTGACTACAACCTGCTCTGAATGACTGTGAGCCCTGGACTTGCTGAAAGCTGATGTGGACCAGTCCAGTCTATGTGAATGTTCCCTGTCTCTTCAGCACAGTCAGTGAACCAGATGCTTCTGATGAATGCCCCATTGTCTGAATTCCCTCCTTACGTTTGATTAACCTTTCAGCCTTCTTGGGCTCTGATAACAATGCCCCAATGTCAGCTCAGAGTAGTTACAGAAAAGGACACATGGTCCCATGCTCCCTGCCCGAAATAAGATGAAATGTCAAGACAAGGGGGAACTCCCTGGGGTGGAGGACAAAATGGCTACCTGTAATGCCCATTGACATGCCAGAAAAATAGGCCCAGAGTTGTCAATTAATGGATTTATTAATTTAAATGGTTCTACAATAAGATAAGGTACTTTGGTTCTTTATTCAGAACCACAGAACCAAAGAAGACATTCATGATTAGCATCTGGTTGTACTCAAAAGATAAGAGCTACAGGGCCTGGTAGCAGAAGATGGTCACTGCCCTAGAAAAATCTGTTCGCTGATGGTTCTTAGATTCTAACACCATTTTCTTAAACCCCTGGACAAGCAGGACCCATGGATGGGTCCTGTCATCAGTACTTGTAAATGGAGGAATGTAGGGCGTAGCCATAAAAGGCTCAACAGAGACTACCCAGGCACACCCAGGAACAGACCATCCAAAGGAAAAGTACCCAGTGTTCCAAAGGAAATACCTAACATTCCAACCATTGCAGATAGGATCTGAACACATTCATTCACTTTTCACCAGGGCATCCCTAGACAAATATCGGCCAATCAGTGGTCCTGAACCTTAGAAATTCCTCACCCCAACCTCTGCTATTATAAAAAACCCTACCCCAACTGAGCTCGGGGCTCTCTGATTGTGTCAATTCATTGGACACATGGAAAGTCTGAGTTCCAACTTGAATAAGAATAAAGGCTCTTTGATTTTACATATGGGACTTGGTCTCCTTGTTGGTTTTTGGAGGACTTTGCAGATCTGGGCATAACAATTGATTATTTGTTGGAATAATGACTTTTCCCAAATTTTGAGAGAGAAGATGAATAGTTTACTGTCTGTGAAAGGCTACACATAAACTGACTTACTACAGAAGGCAATCCTGCTAAAGTCATGATATTGCACTTATTGAATTTTCACATAGGGCTCCTTACTGAAAAGAACAGTGGCTCTGTGTTACCAAGAGCATATTATACAAAGTCAGCACCATCAGATTCTGTTCAGTACAGGTGAATTAAGTGAGACTGCACATGAACCCAAAATAACTAAAAACATTTATTTCTTATACCTGACAACAACATATCTATGCATACCTGATACAATATACATTATATTGGTAATTTGTCATGAGCTGTTTAAGTCTATTGAAATCAGACTCTGGGGTGCTGGAGAGATGGCTCAGTGGTTAAGAGCTTTGCCTGCTCTTCCAGAGGTCTTGAGTTCAATTCCCAGCAACCACATGGGCTCACAATCATCTGTAATGAGATTTGGTGCCCTCTTCTGGCCTGCAGGGATACATGCAGGCAGAACACTGAATACATAATGAATAAATAAATCTTTTTTTAAAAAAAAGGAAATCAGATTCTGGGAGCAAAAGCCTTCTCCTGTCTCCTCCAAAGCCTCCGGTCTTAGGCCAGGTTAGCCCCTGACTCTGTAACAGCTAAATAGCCCAAGAGTAAGAACGCTGCACCCGCGAGAGCAGCTAGAGGATGAGCTCTCCCCAGCAGAGGTCACTCCTGTTTATCCCACAGCAGAAAGGAGCCCGCAGTGGGAAGAGTGGGTGGAAGTTCCCATAGGAAGCTCAACTGTGCGGAGAACGTACAATCAGGAACTCTAGCTGGCCAGCTTAACTTCCCCAGTCAGTTTCTGCGGGATGTTTGTAAGCCCCAGATTTTATTATATTACTTTTGCTTGCTCTCTTAATCAGATCACAGCAGTCATCTCCGCTGGATACTGTGCCTGCCTGATTTGATTATGTTTTGCTATCTACTATCTATCTCTATCTACTTCTCAATATTTATTCTTTTATTTTTGTTTGCTATAGACATCATAAACTCAGTCACTCAGAACAAAAACACACATATCAGGGACCACTCTCTGGATCTTGGAGAACTTACAAGAAGTAAGTACTCTTTTCCATAGTACTTCTCAGATGCTCAAGCATTTGGTGGCTTTTGATTTGAATTTGCAACAGTAGGAAGATTTCACATTTTTTTTTAAATTTTTTTTTAATCAACCAGAGATTGATTAAACTTAGATTAGATGTCATCTAAGTTTAAAGGGCCAAGGGAAAAAATGAGAAACACAACACAGAGTGGTAGATAAGGCAGCTTTGTTTCCAGTTGTGAGCTTTGGTGCTGGGGCGGGCTTCTGGTTGTCTGCTGTAGGAGGACTTTCAGATTATTTCCAACATATACAAACCATACCACTTCTGTTATTACTCCAACCTCGGCTATTTCTAGCATACAGACTTGCTGCCTCTTGTTGTTCCAAGTACGGCTGTGTTCCTGGGTACTCCATCAGAGCATCCTTTGGGACCATTGGCTTGGGGAGAGGAGCACTCCAGTGTGATCTTTGCAGCTCTGTGGCTATTTGTGCTTCTAGAGGACAATCAAGGCTCCCTCCTGGATTTCCTTTTCTAGGTTGTTTAACTGTATCAAGATCTAAGGCACCAGCCAGACTGATAAAACGGAGAATGCAAGACAGAAGCTCCCATGCTTCCCGCAGAGAGTGTGGCTCCCTCGCACTGTTTTCTCCTGGTTATGGGGGAAGAATGAAGCCACCCAAAGGATTTCCTTGAGATTTAAATAGAAACTCAAGGGTTCAATGTAATGATTTTACAAATCTTTACATGCCTGTGATTGATGTTGGTTAATTTCTGTTTTCTTAGGAATCCTGAACATGAAGAAAATGGGATTTTATTTACTGGATAGTTTTTTAAAAAAATGGAGCTTTGGGGTTGGAAAGATAGCTCAAGGGTTAAGAGCACTGGATGCTCTTTCAGAGGACCTGGGTTCAATTCCCAGAACCCACATGGAGATTCACAACCATCTGAAACTCTAATTCCAGAGGACTTGATGCCCTCTTGTGGCCTCTTTAGGCACCAGGCACTCACACGGTGCACAGACATACATGCAGGCAAAACATAACATTAGAGAATAAAATGGCATTTTTTATTGTAGTAAACTCATCACCCTGAGAACTGTTAAGTACAGGAGAGTGATAACTACAGAGGAAAACTGGGCCAAGGAATATCCAGAATCCTAGAATGCTTACTGTGGTGCTAACCATTGGCTCCACTGTTTCAGTACTCCATTCCTCCCTCTCAAAAAGAAACATCCTTGACTTTGTTATTCAGGAAATATGGCAAGTGGGTAGAAAGCCTGGGTTTTCCTGAAGCAGAATATTGGGTTACATTTTAGCTCTGCCGCTTGTGTGGCTTTGGGCAGGGTACTTACCTTTGTGGCCCCAGGTTCTCATCTATCAAATAAGGCTAATAATGGTATCAGTTTCCTAGAACTTTGGTGGAGGATGCATGGGATGGCAGGGGTAGAATCCTGCCACCCAGTGCCAATCGAAATTAGTATTAGTATTTTACTCATTGGAAATCTCTCTATATATATGTATACAAACATGTATATGTCTATACACATTATATGTGTGTGTTCAACTAGAGACACTGAAGTCCAAAGAAGTAGAGAAATAAGCACAAATAGTTTATCCTTAAGTCAAGCTTGTTTTTTCCTCAGACACTTTACGCAGGAACCAAGATTTCAGAAGCATCTTCAGATTTAGGTTTTCAACCACCTCCATATGGTGTCAGTCAGCATGCAAGGATGAAGCAAAGTAGTGCAAAGTCAGAGCATAGACCGGAGGTCACTGCCCCCTACTGGACATGGAACCAAACCTAGGCATTTACAGGATCTTCAGCACTGACCCTCATCACAATTATTTTAGGAGGCATTTGAATTTTATACACATCAATCAGGTTCTTAAATGTAGTATGTGTTATGGCACTTTATGGCTGGGTTAAGTGAGATACAAATGAACAAAATCTTAGAGGTGATGCTGCCTAAGGTCTTACACAGAAAGGAGAATACAAACAGTGGAGGTGTGGCAAGAAGCGGGGGCACTGGTTTCCATGTTGGTCTTGTCTTCCCCATCTTTGAGGCTTTCTTCGGTGTTCTTGTCATGTTGCCTTTGGTCTTTTCAGCTCTGCTTTCCCTGGGCCCTGTGGCTGTCCTGTGTGCTTGCTTTTGCTCATGTTGTTCCAGTTTTTTCCCTCACCCTTTTCCTGAGTCTCAATGAGGTCTGTAGTATGTCTAAGAGGTTTGATGGTTTAGAGGTTACATAACTATTCATCAGAGGGATCCTCAGATACCTGAGGAATTTTAGAATGCTGTGATTCCCTTATTCTTTCACTAATATCTGTCTACTCCTTCATGATTAATCATCTGTTGTATAGCCAGCCCTATGCTAGGTATCGCTCTAGACACTAGAAATGGTACAGACCCCAGATTTGCTTTCGTAGGGAAAGTAGAGGTAGAACAAACAGATATACAAATGAAAGCTGATTTGTTGAATGAGTACAAAAGAGGGTGGAAATATATACTTTAGATGGAGGTGAGGGGGGCAGGCCTCTCTACAGGGAGAACTGAGGACTGAGAAGGAGAAGAAGCACAGGGAGGAACACTCCAAGATGACAGGATACAATATATAAAATCTTTGTTATTTTGTTGCTTTGTTTTTGTGTTTTGAGACAGGGTTTGAAACTAGTTCTGTAGACCAAGTTGGCCTCAAACTCATAGAGATCCGCCTGCCTCTGCTTCCTAGTGCTGGGATTAAAGGCATGTGCCACCACCACCTGGCTATATAAAATCTTTATAGGTGGGAAAAATACTGCAGCTTCAAGAGATACAGTGCACAGTACAGTGTTCGGGTGCTTATCTCTTGAGAGGCTGAGGCAGGAGGATCACAAATTCAAGGCCAGAACTGGGCACTTACAAAGACCTTGTCAGAAAAGAAGGGGAGAAAGGAAAAGAACAAAGGAAAGAAGGGGAAAAAAGGGCAATCAGATAGCAAAGGAGATACAGCCCAGGGACACAGGTAGGACTGTGGCTTCCCAGGCTCTCATAGATTTCCTATTCTAACGCATGTTCAAAGGGAAGCCAATAGAGTGTTGAGCAGAGAAGCACCGCAAGGAATGGTTGTTTTCAGCTCTGCTGCTGTATGGATCAGACAGGTAGAAATGAAGAGCGTAGTTAAGGGGTTACTATGGAAGTCCAGGCAAGCTAAGACCCTATCCAGAAGGTGAAATGTCACTGAAGACAGAGATGTCAGTGATACTGTATTTTCAAAGTCAAAGTAGAAGACCAAGATCTCATGGAACACTATGACCTCTGAAAAAGAAACTCTAAAATTACATGGAATGTACAGCTATCACTTCAACTTCTGTTTTGATGCCAACCTTTAATAAGATGCTCAACATTTCCTTTTTTCTGTTTTGGTTTTTGAGACAGGATCTCTCTATGGAGTCCTGGATGTCCTGGGACTCACCGTGTGGACCAGATGACCTCAGATTCACAGAGCTCCTCCTGCCTCTGTCTCTTGAGTGCTAAAATTAAAAGCATGTGTCACAATGCCCAACCTTGAATATTTGATATCTCCTTTTGAAAAAAAGTAAATCATGTGTTTTTTCTCAATGAGCCTAGCAAGTTGGCACGTTGGGTTACAGTTTGAAGTTATGTGCTATATACAGTATTGAAGTTAGCGTTCTCTTAGTCGTGATCATTAATCTTCTGTTTGCTTCAGTTATATTTGTTTATGTAAGACATCAATCTGGGAGAATTTCACTAGATGTGAGTGTCCTTAGTGAGAGGGTCACAATGGAACAGTGCTGGATTTGTTCTTTAGTTGAAATCAAGACAATGCACATAGCACTTTCTTTTTTAGGAGATATCAAGGTTGTACCCATGAAAGCTGCTGGGTGCTGCACAAGCTTGTCTCTAGAAGAATGTCTTTTTATAAAAAAAGAAAGAAAGGGGAGAAAGAAAAAAAGCTTCATTCTGGCAAAGGTGCTCACTGTGAATTTCACAAATAATGACAGAGTAATAAAAATATATGGATGAATTTAGACTCCAAAGAGCTGAAAAGGAAAGACAAGGCCTATAAAAAATTCTAACTTTGTGCTCCAATGTTTCTCACTACACTGTCCAGTTGCTGGTCTCTGTGTTACTTTTCTGTGAGACACTGGTCTATGGGCATAGCAATATATCATTAGTTTCATTTCATCGCTGTTTTCTTTTAGCAGAATAATAGTAGGTTCTCCCCTAGGCCTATGACATGTCTGGTCTCTGGTTTTTGGGCATTTTCTCAGTGTCAGGTATGGCCTCCACTCATGGAATGAACCTTAAACCCGATCAAAACGTGGTTGGCTACACACATTACGTCAATCATCAAACCCATCCCTCAAGGCTCTATGGCGAAGAGAAAGCAGAAGAAAGGGTGTAAGAGCTAGAGGTGATGAATGACTCCAAGGAAACAGCGTCTTCTAGACACAACAGAACTGATGCACGTATGAACTCACAGAGCCTGTGACAGTGAGCTCAAGACCTGCACAGGATCCAAGCAGACAAAAATCCCAGTATCAAGATGGGGAAATGACTATAAAGCCCCACCCCAACCAGGAAGCTATTTGCAATTGATATGTGCTGGGAGAGGAAAAAATTTGTTCTCTCCGATGGAGTGTCACTGATATATTTATTAACCACATTCCAGGGCAGGCCCCATGCTCAGGAGTCAGGGCAACACAAAATGAACTCCATGTCTTTGTTTTTAGTTTGGTTTGGTTTAGTATTTGTTTGTTTTGATTTTTTGATTTTGTTTTTTGAAACAAAGAAAACAAATATAAAGTTAGGTGGGTAGGGGGAGGGTCTAGAAGGAGTTGGGGGAGGGGAAAACATAATCAAAATATAATGTATGAAGAGAATTTAAATAAAAAATGAATTGGAAAATAAAAGAATTCCAACTTGCTAAATGTGACTAGAGAAGTGTTATGGGTAAAACTGGCGCTAAATGTGTTATGTTGTGGCCGTGCTTTTAGAATGTAGGAGATCAAAGTAACTGAAGAAAACCTATCTCTTCCTCTTCCAGTCACTTCTCTGTCATAGCTACAGCCTAGGAAAACATTTCCAAATGAAAGCCCAAGGGAGACCCTACACTGTTCTGTGCGAGTTTTTGAGTTGATCCTTTTGGGATGTGCAGCATGGGATAACCCTACATTCATTCCCCCAGTCCTGAATGTGGGGAGGGCAGCAGACAGGGGCTTGAGGAACTCTAAGAGTCTTAAACCCTTGCCCTGTTCTTCTGAGATGACATTCAAGGATCCGGATGTGGGACACCATCACAGACACCTGAATGATGAGCGGAGAGAGCCCTGGGAATTTGTGCTGTGTCTGTAATAGAGGCAGGGACTGTCTGCCTTCTTTCTGAGGACTCCAAATATATAAGAAAGCAAGCGAGCTGGGAGGAGGTGACTGGAAAGCCCAGCAAGTACAAAAGCAAGTCAGAGTGCTCAAAGGCGGCGTTCATGCCGTTCTTTATTCTGACTGACTCTAACTCTACGTTAGAAAGCCTTTCCCACAGTTTCTGCTCAGTGATAATCAACAGCTCTCTTGTCACTACCAGAACATAATGCGATGCTTAGTTGAAGCAACACCAAAATAGAACTCAGTGTGAGTGAATCATTCAGAGGTCTTGGCTATCAATTTAGGAAAGAAAGAAAATCTCTTTCTTATTCACCATGGAAAGAGAGAGTCTGGTCTTTCTAATTAGAAAAATCATAGTTTCGTTTCACTTCATTATTTCATCAGCTGGGTGAACTCTATCTCACTCCTGCTGGGATGCAAATTCCCAGAGTTTCCACTCCAGCAAGGAAGTCAAGTAATTGACGTCAGTTGTGTTTTCTGAGCATAGATTGTTGCCTGTTAAAAGGAGAACTGCAGCACCTCAGAAGGTCACCATGAAGACAATGGAACCGGTGACAAGGAGCCTGAGCAGAGAGGACTCAGCTACTGAGTCCTGGCGTAGGAAATTGTCTTGTTGCCTCCAGGTAGGGCTTGTTCTCGTTCCTTTTCTCTCTCTCTCTCTCTCTTTTATTTTATTAATTTTTTTTACCAGTTTTCTGATGAACTTTCTATATTTCTGTCCTAGCAGTACCACCCTTACAGAGAGTTTAGCTTCACTGAAGAATGAAGACACTTCTTCATTAAAAGCTATGGGCTGAAAACCAGACTCCTGTTACACGTGCTGCCGTTAGTCACCTTCTAACGGTGCGGAGCCTCCTCCCCCACAGAAATGCGGTGTGTTGTTCTCTGGGGGCTTCTGTGCATCTGAACAAATGTCTTTTATCCCCACGTCTGCCTGTCACTCTCGGTTTCTTGTTACAGCCGTGCTCAGCTGCTCCCAGTTTTTAAATAAACCACACGCTTCCTGGACTTGTAGCATTCCCATGCCTGTTTCCTCTGCCTGGGATTCCTATAACCTCGCCCTGCCCTTATGTATTATCTTTAATTTTGTTCTCCTGAGCACCGGGGATAGATTCAAAGGTCTCACGTAGCATCAGCGAACTGCGCTCCAGCCGCCAGGTCTCATAAAAACGTTTCCCGTTTTCACGGTCGAGTTCTCATCTCTCATCTTGAAATTACAGCTTTATTAGGATTGTCACATAAATAATTAACAATCAAAACCAACATTCTTTTCCACATCATAATTTCTGCCTTCTTTTGCTTTAAGGGATCTCAAAGGTACAGTGATACTATTTTCTCAAACAAAGTCAGAAACCACACCCTTGCACATCTTTGCTATCACAGTGTGGAAATGTATTCCTAACATGCCTAGCATCTATTAATTTTACAGCAGTGGGTTTCATTGGGATGTTTTCATACAATATGCTTTGGCTATAATTACCTCTCGACTCTCATTGCATCTTCCTATTTCTCTTGTCGTGTTTCTTTTCCCGATGCCTTTTTTGATTTCCGTTTCATGTTCTGAAGGCACTTAAATTTCTACAACCCTAAATGAGCGTTGGTTATTCCATTTGGTTCCTTTTTAAAATTGATTGATTGATTGATTTGCGTATCATGTCTGTGCAAGTCTGTGTACCACACATTTACCTCGTTACCTGGTAACTGTGGAGGCCAGAAAAGGCTGTCAGATCCCCTGGAGCTGGGGTTACAGATGATTGCAAGTTGCCATGTGGATGCATGAACCTGGGTCCTCTGGAAGAACAGCCGGTACTCTTAACCCAACTCTCCAGCCTCTCCAGTGGGTTCTTTATTCAAAAGGCACTAATCTATCCCAGCAATGGAACAAAAACTCTGAGTAATTCATGGACAGGAGCTAATGGTTTCCAACACAAGGGTGATACTTTCCTAACTACTCTCCTCTGTATATTTTACCATTTGACTCTAACCCCATGGTAAGCTATGATTGCACTTTACACTGAAGTTTTGACTATCCAGAGCACAGCTACAGAGACACCACCTTTAAAGAACTAAATGTGTCTTTATGTTTGCAGGTTAAGTTTTCCTTAATAGCTTCGGAGATCAAATTAATGTTTACTTTTCTCAAAATGTTTGGATAATTGCCTTGAATTAAGTTCAAGTGTGATAATTTAATACCTTCTTTTAACAAAGTACTAATGTTGGAGGAAAAAAAAAATCTGCCTTGTGGGCTTGGTTTCAAATACACCAGAGTCTCTCAAAAGAGGAACACACATTTGGAGCCAAATGGAATCCTATGCTGAGTTAAAGCATTCAGCTAGCTGAGCACAGTTGCCAAGGCTTTGGGCAGTAATCCTGGAATGAAAGCCCTGGCAGGTGGGCCCATTCCTAAGCCTCAACAGACTCTGAACTCTGAAGTATAGCTAGGTATTCCCCCACCCCCCTTCTACTGGGTAAAAAGAGAAATTGGGTACTGATATGCTTTTGCTGTTGTTATTGTTATTTAGGACCTGCCTTTGTTTAAAATTGAACTTTATCTATATACATTTTGATCCTATTCTTTCTCCTCCTTCAATCCCTCCCAGATGCCCCTCCCCAGTTATTACGCTTCATATTCTTTTTCTTAGAACAAAACAGAATAGCACAGCACACACAAACCCAAAACATAAAAAACAGACAAACTAACTCCCCCTCTTCCCCAAAGAGTTCATTTTGTGTTGACCAAAATTCCTCAGCATAGGGCCAACTTTGGGTTGTGGTGAAAGACCCCCCCGAGAGGGGAGACTCTCACTCAAGTCTTGGGATAACACGACCCCCCAAGAACTCACGAAAGACTGTCCTTGCTGTAATCACACGAGGCTTATTGACAGGAACCAGTGCGCTGGGGCCAAAACTCATATCCCACACAGGGGAGGAGTTCAACCCTGAGTAGCTGGGAGAAGGGGTATTTAAGGGAAGAAACCATAACCCAAAGGGGGTAGGGAGGGTGTCATTGGAAAATTCTGAAAATACCAGTGATAATCACAAGGGGATAACTCCCTGTTTCTCAAGATTGTTCTCAAGATTATAATCTAACTTTATCTTTAGCTAGTTCCTGGAACAGAGTCACTGAACCGGCTAACCTAGATTTTTGGCTCTTTTCTTCCTGCTAGATTTTTGGCTCTCTTCTTTCTGCTAGAGGGATCTAGATTTATCCGGGTCTTTCGGTGGTTGATATATCTACTATCCCTCAAAGGAAGGAAACTGAATTTCTCTCTTAACCAACAGCTACCAATTGCAAATAGCTTCTTGGATAAGGGTGGGAGTTTGTGCCCACTTCCCCTTCTGTGATGGGATTTTGTCTATCTTGAACTTCTGCATGCAGTCACAGTCTTTGTGAATTTACATGTACATCGGCCTTGCTTTGTCTGGAAAACAGTGTTTCCTTGGGGTTGTCTCCACTTCTGGCTCTTACAATCTTTCTGCCTCCCCTTCCACATAGATTCCTGATCCTTGAGGGAGGGATTTGATACAGATATTGTATTTAGGGATGTGTCTTAGGGTTTCCATTACTGCTGGGATGAAATACAATGACCAAAAAGCAAGTTGGGGAGGAAAGGGTTTGTTCGATTTATACTTCCATATCACTGTTCATCACCATAGAAAGTCACGACAGGAACTCAAGCAGGGCAGGAATCTGGAAAAAGGAGATGATGCAGAGGCCATGAAAGAGCACTGTTTACTGGCTTGCTCATATGGCTTGTTCAGCCTGCTTTCTTAAAGAACCCAAGACCACCAGGCCAGGGATGGCACTACCCACAATAGACTGTTCCCTCCTTATTGATCATTAATTGAGAATATACCTTGCAGCTGATCTCATGGAGGCATTTCCTCAACTGAGGCTCCTCCCTCTCTGATGACTCCACTTGTATCAAGTTGACACAAAACCAGCCAGGAAAGGACGAGTGCCCACAGTCTCTCACTCTCTGCATGCCATGCAGTGTGTTTTCTCTGTCAGTTACCATCTGCTGCCAGAAGCTTTTCTGACAAAGGTGAGGGATGCTCTGATCTATGGGTGTAGCAATATGTAATTAGGAATCATTTTATCTGCTATGTTTCTTAAGCAGAATAATAGCCATAGGTTTCCCATAGGCCCATGACCTATCTAGTCTCAGGTTCTTGGCTACTTTATCAGGGTCAGATATGGGTTCTATCTCCTGGAGTAAGCTTTAAATGCAATCAAAAGGTGGTTACTTACTTCCTAATGCTTGTGTCACTTACTGCGTCAGTACATCTTGCGGGCAATTTGATATTGTAGCTTGCAGGGTCATAGCTGGATGAGACCGATGATCACTTTTCTCCTCCAGGAACTTGTGTAGAAACTCCCAGCACCAAGAATGATAGTGATGATGGGTAAAGCTTTCAACTGAGCACCAGCTCAATTTCTCCCTGTTGAGTGATTTAAGTATGTGGTGTCTTCTGCAATAGGGTTAGGCTGTGGAGGATAACCAATAGCCTTGTCAGTGGAGCTTGTGATGTTTGTACAATGACTAAAAAATAATGGAGCTCAATCCTGGGACTGGGGATTTATTTGGTGTATGATGTCTAGTTGGGGCATTATCTCACCCATTGTATGATAACTCTGAAAGCGTTTAATTTGGACCTCATAGTCCTGGAGGCTAGTAGGATTCATAACCATCATGGTGGGGAGCATGACAGCCATAGCTAAGAGGTCACATCTCATCAACAAGTACAAGGGAGAGGAGAGAGAGAGAGAGACAGAGAGAGAGCACTAACTGAAAATGGCATGGATTTTTGAAACCTCAAAGCCCATCCTCAGAGACACACCCCTTCCAATAAGACCACACCTAAATCCTTCCCAAACAGTTCCACCATCTGGGTATCAAATATTCAAATGTATCAGTCCATGGGGGCCATTCTCATTCAAACCATCACATGTATGTATTTTAGAAAGCTTCTACAGCACTAGAATTAAAGGCCTTCTCAAAAAGCATTTAGTATTAATTATCCCTCCCCATGTTCCCTCCTTTGCCCTGTTCTCCATTTCCCCTCCCCCTTTAAACCTTTTAATTTAATTTCCTGGAAAATTAATTTTTTTAAAAAAGTAAATAATAGATACATTGTTTTTAAAATGTTACTGTCCCTAATACTTTGTTATCTTCTAATTCAGTCTCTTTCTCTCCGTATTCTGGGACTTACACCCAGGATCCCACACAGGCTAGACAAGTATTCTACCACTGAACTCTATTCCCCAAACCCTTAGTTTGTTGATACAGTGTTTCACTAGGTGTCTCAGGATGGCCTGGAACTCATTATTAGTCCTCCCAGGCTGGTCCCAAACTTGTAATCTTCCTGTACCTGCCTTGCACGTGCTCATATGACAAGTGTTAAGTCACCGTGCTCAGCTCTTAGTCTTCTTTTCTGTAAGGTAAAAACATCAACATTTTAATTTCTGTTAGTGCTTTCAAAAATAGTTTAAAAATTAGCAATTTTCTGACATTGATGTCCATGTTTCTAAATAACACGCTGTCATTGCTTTTCCTTTTCCTTTTCCAGCAAGGCCTCATGGAAGCCATGCTTGCCTGGAAATTGCTATGTAACTGTGGATGATCTCCAATTCCTGACCCTCTTGCCTTCAACTCTGAAATGCTCGGACTAGAACTTAGAGCTGGACATCATCATGCCTGGTGGTGCCTGGTTTATGTGCCCAGCTTGGACTCCACAGCTTTGTGTGTGCTAGACCAGCCCTCTGCCAACTCAGCCACACCCCTTACCCTTGATAGTTGCTGTCAAAGGAAGGCCTAGAGGCAAGAGCGTTTTGAACAGGAAAGGAGTCTTCATTTGCAGAAGGTAGTCCAGATGGCTGAAACACCATACTAACAATACATGTCTAAAGAAAAATAAAACTCAAGCACCCTAGTACCAAGTTTACATTTTCTACATGCTAGATACGTGAGGGAGTCAGTCTTGACAAGAAAATAAAATATAGTCTGGAGAAAGCTGGCTGGGGGACTTATAACCTGGATATTCAATGTTATACAATGGGCATGTAAAACCATTTAGATGATATCTGTTTGAACCAAAGTTGGGTACAATAATGAATTAATGTAAGTGAAGAAGAGTAGATTCTAAATAGTTCATGTGATTCAGTCTCAGGAAGGGGGGACAGTGGGAGCCAGGACTTTGAAGCAATGTTGAGGATTCAGATAGTTAAGACATATATTATTTACTCTAAACGATGGCTGCCATGCAGGTTGCCAGTGGTAGGCTACCCATACCCAGAAATATAGCTATGGCATACACAGGTAGTCCAAGGGTAGACATAGGCTTTGTTCTAGTCAATATTATATCACGGTGAAGAGACACCATGACCACAGCAACTCTTACAAAGGAAAGCATTTAACTGGAACTTGCTTACAGTTTCAGAGATTTAGTACATTATCATTAGGAAGGGGATAATGGCAGGCATGGTGCTGGGGAACTTAGAGTTCTACATGCAGATATGTAGGCAGCAGGAAGAAGGGAGCCAGAGGGCCTGACTTGGGCTTTTGAAACCTCCAAGCCCACTCCCAGTGACACACTTTCTCCAAGAAGGCCACACCTACTCCAACAAGGTGGAATCATATAGTGCTTGCTACTCGCTAGTGACTAAGTATTCAAATATATAAGTCTATGCAGGGCTTTCTTGTTCAAACCACCACAGGCCATCCACAAACATATACAGGCAGGTTGACAAAGATGGAGGTTAAGGTTCAAGCTATCAGGCCTTTACCTTCAAAGCCATATGTCCTATCCTGGCTTGTTTTATGTCAACTTGACACAAGTTAGAGTTACCTGAAAGAAGGGATCCTCAGCCGAGAGAATGCCTTCATAGGACCTGGCTGTAGGGCATTTTCTCAATTAGTGATCAATGGGTAGGGCCCAGTTCATTGTGGGTGGTGCCATACCTGGGCTGGTTCCCCTGGGTTCTATTAGAACAGGCTGGACAAGCTATGGGGAGCAGGCAGTAAGCAGCACCCCTTTCATGTCCTCAGTATCAGCTCCTGTCTCCAGGTTCCCACCTGGCTTGAGTGTAAGCCACCCCAACTTTCTTTTTGGTAATGATGTTTTGTCCCAGCAATAGTGACTGTAACTAAGACATCATATTCATAGAGAACGCACACGAAAGTGGTACTCTGCCAGGAATAGTTATATAGTAGATTTCATCACTGTTTACTGAGGTTCCCTGGACATCAGGTGTGAACTATTTTGGACTGATGTCCAATGTATTAGTTACTTTTCTATGGCTGTGATAAAACACTGAAAGACCTCCAGATCGGGGAGACTCTCACTCAAGTCTCGGGATAACACGACCCCCCCAGGAACACACGAGAGACCGTCCTTGCTGCAATCACACGAGGTTTATTGACCGGACAGGTACCAGCCCTCGGGCTGAGACTCATATCTCACACAGGGGCGGATTTTGACCCCGAGTAGCTGGGAGAAGGAGTTTTTAAGGGAAGAAACCACAACCCAGTAATCCAAAGGGGGTGGGGAGGGCGTCACTGGAAAATTCTGAAAATACCAGTGATAATCACAAGGGGTAACTCCCTGTTTATCAAGATTATTCTCAAGATTATAATCTAACTTTATCTTCAGCTAGTTCCTGAAACAGAGTCACTGGCCCGGCTAACCCAGATTTTTTGGCTCTTCTTTTCCCGCTAGAGAGGTCTGGATTTATCCGGGTCTTTCAACACCAGGCAGCTTTTAGAAGAAAGAGTTTACTCAGGTTCACGGCTCCAGAGGGATAAGAGTCTGTTACCATCACAGCAGGGTGACAGGAGTCACCTTACATTTTAAACCACAAGCCAAAGCCTGAGAGAGTGGACTGGGAATGGCCTGAGGCTTGAGACTTCAAAGCTGGCCTCCTGTGACACACTTCCTCCAGCAAGGCCACAACTCTCCTCAAACAGCACCACCAACTGGGGACCAAGTATTCAAACACCTGGGACTATGAGCGAGGTCTAATTCAAACCACCACACCCATCGTCAGCCATATTTTAGCTGATTCCTGCTAGATATCCTTATCGGCATTGTGTTGTCTAGACACAAACTGGCTCTTGCAGCCTTCTGTTCCTGAAGGAAGCAGGAAAAGCACCTTGAGTACTGCCATTTTGACTTCAGACTCCATTTTACCTAAAGGGGGAAATAGAGTTCAGGTTCCCAATCCCTAGGGGAGCTGAGAACTTCCCAATGGCTGACCAACCTCCTTCCTAAACCATAGAAACAGTCGTTGTGCTTGTTTAATTCTCTAGAAACATTACAACTGTTCCCAGCAACAGAAGGAACAAATGAATCTGATTGGTTGGACTGAAACGCTTGCATTGTATGTCAGTTGACTATGATGGAACATTCAAGGAAGCCCCTAATCTCTAAATTCTGATTGGTGTAACTGTAACTTGGCAACAAATGTTTGTGAATTTTATGCTTATAAATCCCACTTCTGCCCCTTCTCAGGGCTGTCAGGAGAAACAAGGCTTCCAGGTCCTTGTCCTGTAGCCCCGATCAATCAGTGGTGAATTATTAAAATCTTGGGAACCCATAAGTGTTGTCTCCTTCCTTAAGGCACATAATGGGCAAGGTGTAACATTCCCTGTACCTTCACGTAACGGGCGAGGTGTAACATTCCCTGTACCTTCACGTAACAGGTGAGGTGTAACATTCCCTGTACCTTGACATAACACTGAGCAGACTCCTGGATCTTAAGACCGGGGAACCGAACCTCCACCTTCTGACTCTCTTCCTTTCATTAAGAAAACAATTGATTGGTACTAGCTTATGTGTCTTTGAAAAACTCAGGAGAGGTCCTGTAGCAGCTGCATTGTCATGTACTTGGAGCTTATCAGTGAGGACGTTGATGTTCTAGAGTGGTAGGTGTCAGATGTCAGCACTTCACTGTTAGAAGAGGGGGGACCGTAACTTATCAAGAGAAAGCAATAAGGTCACATTCTGGATGCCACCACCTGTAGATAGTTCTAGAGCTAGCTCGATGGTCATGGACTCCCAAGACACGTGATAGTTGTTTAGGATGCCATTTAACTTCCCACTATGAAAAAGGGATTGAGAACTGATAATTAGAACTGGGCTTTCAAAGCAGGCTTTGAATAAAAAGTTGGCTGTCTTGAATCACTTATTTTCTTTTGTAAGACTTCAAATTCTATTACTAACAGAAAGTATGTTTCTTAACACACTTTTCATTATCATTGCTCTTGTATTTTTCAGTCAGCTATAGTGTATCCCATTTCCTTGCCTTCTATAGCTACCTAACACCAGTTAGTTCAAGTGGAAAGCTTACTTCTTGTGATGTCACTGCATGAAAAGAATTTCTACCTCATTTGTCACTAATAAGAAGAAACCTGTTGTATTCAGATCAGTGAGAAATAACCTAACATCAGTCTTATCCCAAGGGTCTGCATACAAGGTAGATTCCTTGATACCAATGCAGAACTTTAAGATGATCCCTAGTGACTCTTGACTGTTTACCTCTCTCTCTCTCTCTCTCTCTCTCTCTCTCTCTCTCTCTCTCTCTCTCTCTTTCTCTTTTCCTTCTTTTTTGAGACAGAGCTCAAATATAGCCTTGGCTGGCTTGGAACTCACTATGTAGATCAGGCTGGCCTCGAACTCACAGGGCCAGCCTTCCTCTTTCTTCTGAGTCCTAGAATTAAAGGAATGCACCACCACACCTGGCTTTGTTTTATTTTATTAGTGTATGCATATTTTTCCCACACAAATGTCTGTGCACTCAGTGCCTGCATAGGCTAGAAGAGGGATTTGGATCCCTGGACTGGAGTTGTAGTTGGTTGTGAGTCACCAAGTGGGCACTGGGAATTGAATCCTGGTCCTCTGGAAGAGCAACCATTTCTCTTAACCACTGAACCATCTTTCCAGTCTCTTGTCTTTATATGACACATTTATATTTGAGTCTGGGTAGAATTTGTGACTATGTTACATTGCAAAGAAGGGATGATCTTTAAATGAAGTTAATATTTTAAATTAGTAGACTTTTAGATGACGAGATCATCCAAGTAGGTCTTTGCTAATCATATACACCAGTTAAAGCTGGATCTAGACTCAGAAACAGAGACCAGAAGGATTTTGTAGAGAGTCTTTCTCTCTACTGTCGGCCAGCTCCCAAAGAATGACATGGAGACTTATTGTTAATTATGAAAACTTGATCTTTAGCTTAGGCTTGCTCTTATAACTTAAATTAACCCTTTTATATTAATCTACATTCTGCCACTTGGCATTACCTCTCTTCCATCTTGCACCTCCTGTTTCCTCTCTGTGTTTCTTTGGAGTCTCCTGCATGCCGAGATTCCTCCTCTTCCTTTCTTACCCCAGAAATCCTGCATATCCCTTCCTGCCTAGCTATTGGCCATTCAGCTTTTTATTAAACCAATCAGAAGATACCTTAGGCAAAGACACATCTTTATAGTGTTATTCCACAACAGGATTTGCTGTTACAGGAAAATGGTTCAGTGAACTGTTTCTGGCTGTGAAGATGGTGTGGACCTCATGGGAGAGCAGGCAGGTAGCCTCTAGTAGCAGAGAGCAGGTCCTAGCTGGTGTCCAGAAGAAAATGAAAACCTCTCTCCTACAATTACAAGGAACAGAGTTCAGACAAAGCCACACAGATTGGAAGAGGATTCTGAGCTTCTCATGAGAATACAACTCAGCCTGTACCTTGGTTTTAGTTTTGTGAGAACCTGAGGTATAAACCCAACCACAGTAGATTTTTGACCTACAAAACTAGGAATCGGGAACTAGATATTATCTTAAGTCAAGAAGTTTGTGGTCATTTGTTGCACAGAAAAAAAAAAAACAAGTATTTTCTGAGCCTGGGTTGTTTAGAAAGCAGAACCAGAGGCCAGAACCTGTGCTCTACAATTCTACTACTTTGTTAGCCGTGCAATTATGCAATTGAACAAGCATAAGGGGAAAGTGGAGTCAGACAAGGAAGGGAATTTAATGTGAAAGTGTTTATTAAGGGCAACTTACATTTGATCTTGGAGAACTCTGTGTGTGTGTGTGATTTTGTGTGCATGTGTGTTTTTGTTTGTTTGTTTGTTTTCATCTTTAAAAATATTTTTAATTTTTTATTACATTTTTAAAATTTATTTTACATACCAACCATGGTTTCCCCTCCCTCCTCTCCTCCTGTTCCCTACCCCTTCCTTCTCCATCCACTCCTCAGAAAGGGTAAGGCCTCCCATGGGAGTCAACAAAGCATGGCAAATCAAGCTGAGGCAGGACCAAGCTCCTTCCCCCTGCATCAAGGCTGAGTGAGACATCCCACCATAGGGAATGGGTTCCATTCACTAGTTCATGCAGCAGGGATAGATCATGATCCCAGTGCTAGGGGCCCCACAAACAGACCAAGCCACACAACTGTCCTCAACATGCAGAGGGCCTAGGTGGTCCAAAGGGAACACTGTTGGCTCATGTTTCTCTTTGGTCATAGACTTCCCATTGGGTACTAATTGCCTTGCTCTTCCAGACTATCACACAAGTGTGTGTGTTTGGTGTGTGTGTGTGGGGGGGTCTTGCACATTAGCACCAACAGGAAAGCCATAGGCAAAAGGTGAGGGGGGCATACAGTGGGGCAGGTGTGAGCAAACCTGGCTGTCATTGGCTGAGCTGGAAGAGAATGCCAAAGGTCACAGAAAAGGGAGGTCCGAGGAGCTGAAGTAGCACATCTGAGGTGGCCTCTTGGTGCTCCTTTTTTTGTGATAAAAGCTGAAGAAGTGATTGAAATATTATTTTTTGTTTTGGCCTTATGCTTTCTTTGACAACTGCAGTTGTGAAATCTATCACAATATTTGCTGTAAACAGGACATCTAATCTTGCTCTCTGAGGAACGGCAACCTCTCAGAGAAAACTCTCTTCACAGGGAACATGACAGTTTTTCCTCAGAATTTTTATTTTTCCGAATGTGTTCTTCTGACTTCTTCTCTGCTTTGGTGTTGGTTTGGAGGGTGTCTGAAGTGTTAGACGCAGCCCTCTTGCCCATAAGGCATTCACTAAGACTGAACACACGTTTATAATATCAACTCTTCTGAAGTTCAGATTACACTGGCCTTTGCCTGAGCTTGCTTTGCAGCCTCTCAACTTCTCCTTTCAACCTCTGCGCAGGAAATAGGCAAGCTCTCTTCCTCTAGACAGCAACATTGCTGTTATTATTAGTAGTAGAATCACCGTGAATCATTTTCCCCCAGAAGTCTCTTAGCAGATTTCTCCCTATATTCTCTCGGCCAGAACAACAATGCCTTTTAAACCCTGAGCAGCTGGAAACTGTAAGGGGTACTCTCTGTCCTTCCATAGCTACCTTATAACAACAGTGAAGAGGAGGGAATGGCTATCAGAAAGGCAACTGGCAATGATTTTTCCTGTTTTCTTGGAGATGATGAATCTTCTTGGACACACACACCCACACACACCAATTACAGGACAGGCAATTAAAAACATAGTGTCTCTGTGTGTACAAGTACAAATGTGTGCAGTTTCCAGCAGAGGTCAGAAGAGGGAATCAGATCCCAACCTGGTACTGTAGCTACAGGCAGTCCCAAAAAAACCACACAGAGGATTACATTAATTATAAACTGGTTGGCCTACTAGCTCAGGCTTCTTATTAACTCTTATATCTTACATTTTAACCCATAATTCTGTCTGTGTTAGCCATGTGGCTTGGTATCATTTATCAGTGAGGCATTCTCATCTTGCTTCCTCTGTGTTTGGGTGATGACTGCAGACTGAGCCTTTCCTCTTTCCGGAATTCTCCTGTTCTGGTTGCCCCATCTATACTTCTTATCTGGCTATTGGCCAATCAGCATTTATTAAAACAATATAAGTGACAAATCTTTAAAGGGTACAAGACCATTGTCCCACAGCAGGAATCCACAAGGATGACCCCAGCTAAGACCCTAAGCAATAGTGGGAAGGGTGCCTGAACTGGCCTTGCCCTGTAGTCAGCTTGATGACTACTTTGTCATCACAGAACCTTCATCCAGCAACTGATGGAAGCGGATGCACAGAGCCACAACAGAACACTGTGCTGAGTTCCCAAAGTCCAGTCAAAGAGAGGGAGGAGCAATAATATGAGCAAAGGTATCAAGACCATGATGGGGATACCCACTGAAACAGCTGACCTGAGCTAAGGGGAGCTCCAGACTGACAGTAGGGAAACCAGCATAGGACCAAAGTAGGCCATCTGTATGTGGGTGACAGTTGTATGGCAGGACAGTCTGTGGGGACACTGGTAGTGTGGCCAGGATTTATCCCTACTGTTTGAACTGTCTTTTTGGAGCCAATTCTCTTTGAGGGATACCTTGCTCAGCCTAGATATAGTGGGGAGGGCCTTAGTCCTGCTTCAAAGTGATGTACTAGACTTTGTTTACCCATGAAAAGTCTAACCCTCTCTGAGGGGTGGTGAGGGGAGAGAAAGTAGAGAAAGTGGGAGGAGGGGAGGGAGTGGGAACTGGGATTGGTATGTAAAATTTCAATTAAATATTAAAAAATTTTAAATACAAGAAAAAAAAAGAGTTGCCGTGATCATGTTGTCTCTTCACAGCAATGGAGAATTTTAACATTCTCCTAATGCTGACTAAAATAGGGGTTGCAACCTTTATCTTGGCAAATTAAAAGTTTTTAGTTTGAATATTTGTTGTTCTTTTGGTTAAGCAACTTTTTTTTATTTATTACTTGCTTGGTCTCTAAATTAGTCAACCTTGGAAATGCCAGGAAACAAATCAATCGCAAGATCATTTGGTAAGTTTCGTATAATGCTGTCCAGATTAAGTTTCCACAGTCAGTAAACTTATTCCTTAAAGCATCAAACATTTCTAATCTTAATTCCTTTGGACAGAAATCTTTCTGTCTGTGTGAAGGTTGTCCACAAGCCCCACTGCATATGTGGAGGTCGCATGACAGCTCCCAGGATCCAGTTCTCGCCTTCTACCACATGAATCCTGGGGGCTGAAGGAAGATCATCAGGCTTGGTGCCACGAACATTTAATTATTTATTCATTTATTATTTTTTTGTTTTACATCACAACTGCAGTTTCCCCTCATCCTCTCCTCCATCCCTACCCCTCTCTACCCCTCCTCTGTTTCTGTTCAGAATGGGGCAGGCCTCCCATGGGTACCAGCAAAGCATGGCACATCAAGCTGCTATAAGACTAAGTACCTCCCCTTGTATTAAGACTGGCAAGGCAACCCAGTATGAGAAATAGGTTCCCAAAAGACAGTCCAAGCATTAGGGACAGCCCCTGCTCCCATTGTTAGACTCCCACAAACAGACCAAGCTACACAACTGTCATACATATGTAGAGGGCCTAGGTCAGTTCCATGCTGGCTCCCTAGTTGGTAGTTCAGACTGTGAGTTCCTATGAGCCCAGACTAATTGCTTCCGTGGGCTTTCTTGTGATGTCCTTGACCCCTCTATCTCTTATAGTCCTTACTCCCTCTTTTCAGCAGGATTCCCTGAGCTCAACCTAAGTTTGGCTGTGGGTCTTCTTCTCCAGAGGCAATGACCCACATCTGAGCACTGGACTGAGCTCCCAAGATCCAGATGAAGAGTGGAAGGAGTGAGAGTATGAGCAAGGAAGTCAAGACCATGAGGGGGTCATCCACTGAGGCAGTTTGCTTGAGCTAATAGTAACTCACCAACTCCAACTGGACTGGGAGTGAACGAGCTTGTGAACAACCAAGCCCCTCTGGAGGGGGTTGACAGCTGGGGCAGACGGAGGGGCCACTGATAGTGACACTGGGATGTGTCTCTACTGCATATACCGGCTTCACGGGATCCTATTCTCTTTGGAGGTAAACCTTGTTCAAACTAGATGTAGTAGGGAGGGCCTTGGACTTTCCACAGGGCAGGGTGCATGGCACTCCCCTAGGGTTGGAGGGGTGGGGGAAGGGTCTGTGGAGGGAGAAGGAGGGTTGGAGGAGGGGAGGAGAGGAGGGAGTGGGAATTTGGATTGGTATTTTTTTTTCCATACATTGTTTTGTTTTATTTTTTCCATTCAAGAACATAATTAAAGATAAAAAAATTTTTTTTTCCTTTCTTCCCCTTCTCCCGGTCCCCTCCCACTACCCCCCACCCCTCCTTCCTCCCCCTTCTTCCTTGAAAGAGGTCATGGTGCCCTGCCCTGTTGGAAGTCCAAGGCCCACCCCCATCCCTCCTGGCCTAGGAAGGAGTGCATTCAAAAAGACTCGGTTCTCAAAAAGATAATACATGCAGAAGAGATAGGTCCTGGTGTCATTGTTGATGGGTTCTCCATCTGCCAACTTTCGCCGCCACATTCAGAGAGTCTGGTTTGATCATATGCTCATT
>PVIU01011104.1:0-66422 GCA_004026605.1 Ondatra zibethicus
CACTTTTTGCAGACAAGGGCGTGAAGTTCCTTAAAGAAGAACGCATCTAAAGCCTCAGCACTACAAAGAGAAAGGCGGAGCTGAGCTCAAGTAGCTCCTGCCTTGTCGGTTGCTGCACTTTGTTTGTTTGTTTTTTCTACAGACTTGCTTGGTCTGCTCTGTCTAGGCCCCATTCTGTTCATCAGGATGGTAGAGGGGAACTCCTTTTCTCTAGTTCTTCTTTCAGTTGTGAAGTTTTGTTGTTTTTTTTTTTTTCTGGGGATGGCCCTGCTCCTCTTCCCTTCATCTCGTCTTGGGGAGATGAAAGGCTGATTTGTTCGGTAAATCTGGGAATTCCTGGTCATGCTCGGTTCAACACCGGCCTGGATTCTGGCTCTCCGTTTTGGGAACTTGCCTCTGGTCCTTGCAGCCCCAGGTCTGGGGTTCACCTGCATGTATTTCTGGTGCTAGATCTAATGTCCTCTTTTTCAACCCAGCTGTATCAATAAGGAGAGGGACATCCTGGCCTCTCTCTGCTTCTTTATGTTTCATTTCCTCAATGTAAGAACTCAGGCAACACAAAGAGAAGCCACGGACTTAAGAGTTCCGAAAAGAGCCCCAAAGGGGAAGCCTGAGGGAATTACCCTGCTGGGAAAGGCTTCAAATCCTATTGTTCCCAGCTCACTCCAATGACCTCACCCCCACCCAGCTCATTACACGGCCTCACCCCCTGGCTCACTATGATGGTCTCACATACCCTCCCCCAGTTCAGTGGTCTCAGGGACTTAAACTTCGTCTTTCTTAAGTTATTTTGCTCAGTGCCCTTTTAGGCAAAGAAGTATAGAGTGGCGGATGTGGGTGTGTCTTGGGAGACTGAAGACTAAGTCCCCAGCCTGCCTTGCAAGTTGCCTTATGATCAGGTGACTCATCTGTGGGATGCAGGCAGAAGCCGTCTGCACAACTTCTGGGAAAGACACGTTCAGTATTTAGAACCACAGACAGCATTTTTTTCCTTGGGGGAATGAGGGAAAGAAGCGATAAAATAACCAAGGCACCTTCTAGCTGCCATGTCAAGGGACATGTCTTCCTGCCTAGTGTCAAGTGAGAGAATACATTTCTATCTCTTGCAAGTCACTGTCATCTTGGGGGCACTTGATTGTAGCATCTGAACCCAAATGGGATCCTAGGAGCTACTTCCCACATAAGGGAAGGGGGAGGGACACAGGGCTCTGGCAGAGACCCAAATATGCACTTGAGGGCACAAGCAAGATCTCTGGGGTTAAGACCACTTGCTATTCTTCTAGAGAACCCATTTCTTCTAGAGAAGAAGGTCCACATTGGTGGGATCACAACTGCCTGTAAGTCCAGCTCTGGGTGAGCCAATGCCGCCTTCCGGCCTCTGTGTGCACCCGTGCTCATATACATGCTCACACACGTAGCTTAGTTTTTATTATTTATTTTATTTTTATTTATCTGTATATGTGTGGGCATGTACAGATGAGCGCAGGTGCTTGGAGGCCAAAAGTATCAGAACCTAACTGGAACTGAAGTCAGAGGCAGTTGTGAGTCACCTGACATGGGTGCTGGGAACCAAACTCACGTCCTCTGGAAGAGTGGCAAGTGTTCTCAACTGCTAGTACCCACGCATATAAAACAAAAACCAAACACACTTGGGTTTGGAGAAATAGCTCAGTGGCTAAGAGCCCATACTGTTCTTGCTGAGGACCCTGGTTCAGATCCCAGCACCCACGTTGGGCAGCTCACAAACCTCTGGTAATTCCAGCTCTGGAAAAATCTCTGATCTCTTTGGATGGGTGCAAATGCACACACACACACACACACACACACACACACACACACACACACACACACACACAATTAAAAACAATAAAAATAAATCTTTAAAAACTCATTTGCTTCTGGCAGGCGGTGGTGGCACACGCCCTTAATCCCAGCACTTGGGAGGCAGAGGCAGGCGGATCTCTGTGAGTTTGAGGTCAGCCTGGCCTACAAGAGCTAGCTCCAGGATAGGCTCCAAAGCTACAGAGAAACCCTGTCTCAAAAAACCAAAACCAGAACCAAAACAAGACAAAACAAAAAAAACCCAAAAAACTCATTTGCCTCACTATGTGAGAAAACCAGTGCAGGACAAATCAAGGGACAAGGACTTGCTGCATACTCAGCTCCAGCTGGTATCAGCATACCCATGTCTTTACTATCCGAACAACAGCTCTGGGGGAAGGGCGCTGTTATTCAATTTTATAGTCAAGGCTCAGGGAAGTTTAGTGTTAATTACATTACTACTAATAATAGCAATAGCAATAATAAAGAGTTTTCTAAGCTCAAGGCTCTTTCTTGTTGTTGTTTTTTGTTTGTTTTTGTGACATGGTTTCTCTGTGTAGCCCTGGCTGTCCTGGAACTCTGTAGACCAGGCTGGCCTTGAACTCACAGAGTTCAACCTGCCTCTGCCTGGGATTAAAGGCGTGTGCCACCACCGCCAGGCTAAACTCAAGGTTCTTACCTTACACAGCCCACCACATGTCCTGGCACCCTGGGCACTGAGTGACAGGGGAAAGTAATTCTAGCATTCTGGTGCTCAAGCCGCTTGCTGTGCTACCAGGAACAAGACCTGTCGTCTCAGAACCAGCTAATTCTCACCTTCTGTCTGTGAGCAAAACTGACTGGCCAACTGAACATTCCAACAGATTTGTTTGTGTTCTTAACAATACTTCCTTTGGCCGACTTTTCTTTCCTGCCTGCCAGTTCCCAAATAACCAACATGAAGACTTAATATTAATTACAAATGCTCAGCCAATAGCTCAGACTAATTACTAGCTAGCTCTTACATTTTAAATTAATCCATATTTCTTATCTAAGCTTTGCCATGTGGCTTGGTACCTTTTCTCCATACAGCATGCCCACCTTGCTTCTCCCTGCATCTGCCCTTCTCCTTACTTACGACTTACGACTCTGCCCTTCTCCTTCCCAGCATTCTCAGTTTGACTTGCGCACCTAACCTTATTCTGTTCAGCTATTTTATTAAACCAATCACAGTGACTAGGAATTGTATAGGAATATTCCACAACTTCTACCTTGGCTCCGTCAGTTCTCACAGGGTAAATGCTTGTGTCACATCATGTGCATGGCTAACTTCTTTTTCTTCCTGTTTTGCAGTTCTGGGGATGGAACGTAGAGCTTCATCCATGCTAGGCAAGCGCTTGGCCACTGATCTACATCCCTTATCCTCAATTAAACTTTCAGTTAAATGTGCAAGGCCAGAGAGAAACACCTCAACTGCCATTCTGTCCTCGTTTCTAGGCAGTGCCTCTTTGGAGTGAGGATGCAAGGAAAGAATTGAATCTGTTTTTCTGCAGATATGTGTCCATTGAATGTCACAGGTAGTCCATTTGAGTCTGCTTTTCTGCAGATGTGCGTCCATTGAATGTCACAGGTGGTCCTTTGAGTCTGCTTTTCTGCAGATGTGTGTCCACTGAATGTAACAGGTGGCTCGTTTGGCCACACTGAGTGAACTCTTCATCCAAAGTTGCCTCCATTTTTTCCCCCCAGAACAAGATTCTACCTTGGTTCTTCATTTCTGTGGTCAGCCAGAGAAATGACTGTCAGACCCAAACTTAGACCCAATATTAGAGAAAAACTAAGGCTGTACTGCATGGGTTTTTCTTAGAAATTTTTGGTGTGATTTTTAATCTATGATTCTTGTTTGTTATGGGACATCTTTTGGATGTCACATTGCCATATATGATGGCTGCAGAAGATCTTAATTTTGAGATTCATCATAAAGTATGTGGAGATGGGAAAGCACTTTGGTAATGGATAGAATATTTATTTTTTAATTTTTAAGCAATTGTATTGATATAGCACGCCATTAGTCAGTGACCACTAACTAAACTGAATCCCTTTTCAATTCAGATAAAGACTAAAGGGTTCCATGAATGTGATTTTAACTTGCTTGTCTGTCTGCTAAATTTTGAAGCATGCCACTTATTTCTTCTTTAGATGAACTAAGGTTTGTGTGTGTGTGTTTGTTGTTACTCTTTTGTTACTGCTGTTTTGTTCTTTTTTGCTATTGGTTTTTACTTAATTATATATCCCTGAGAGTTAATCAACCATATTTTAAAATATATTTGTTTTTAATTAGGTAGCACTGGCATATGGCATACAATGCAGACAACAAATTGTAGTAACTCTGATATTATCTTCAGAAGATTCTATCTTCTTCTATCTTCAGAAGATTCTAAGGCATTGGGCAGTGATATTTTAATACCTGAGTCTGGATTGGTGCCAACTCCAATACTACCAGACAGAAAGGGGTGAGGGGAGAAAGCCTGGAAGAGAAGAGAAGAGAGAGAGGGAATGGGGTAGGGAGAGAGGAGAAAAAATCTGCAATTCAATCTAAGCTTATGAACCAGAAACTGAAAAACAGGAAAATTAACCAACAAAATTAGGTCTATAAAACTAATAACAAGGAAATGCATTAATTTAGTTTAATAAGCATGATAGATGTGAAAATGACTCTAGTTATTTAGGTTCTGAAATGGGATACAGAATAAAGTAGTATCTTTTTTCTTGCAAAAGAAAATACATAAGAATACATAAACAAAAGTAAAACAAGACCAGGTGGGTATGGCCATGATTAAGTACCTAGTGGGTCCAACATGTCTTCCCTGGGAGCTGGTGACCCTCACCTGCTGCTTTGCCCAGCTGACTGTAGGCTCCATTGTTTATGCTTCAGCCCTCCGATAACATCCCCTTGCTGGACTGAGAAGTGGGGTAGGGGAGACGCAAGCAGTTTAAGTTGCTCTCCCTCCACACTTACTCCCCCATTCCACCAGCCCCTGATGGGCTCGCACCCTCCACTAGTGCAAGCAGCAACTGGGCAGACTAGATCAGTTAAGTCTGTTACCTGAGCAGGTGCCCTAGGACGGTCAGTGCCCTTTGCTACGGGCACACTCGGTCCTCACTGATGACCTTAACTCTAGAAGGGGACAGGAGCCCCTGTGGAAAGAATGGGAGGAGGGCCCCCATCCCTGCATTTTCCATGGAGACTGATGTCCCTCTCATCTCTCAGGTCCACCTTTCCACTGAGTGCTGATGGTATGTGTCTGTGGGTAGCATCTATGAATGGGGGAATGGGTTGAGAAGCAGTGGGGTGGAGGTGGGAGGTTTGGAACAAGATTTACATCTTGAAGAATATTCAATCCTTTGCACTGGTGGCTCTTTGTCTACAAAATACTGACTCATTGGGGACTTTTGTTTTCAGGTTTGGCCATAGCAGTAGTTCTGGGATAATAGAAAAGATGCCCCCCAGTGGCTGTTACATAAGTGAGACACCTTTTTAAAGAGCTGCATAATACACCACAATATAGATGTGCTATAATTTACTGTAATGGCTCTCTGCTTTTGTCTTTAGTCCTTTGCTATTATAACGCCCCTGTGAATATTGTGTATGTATCTTTCATTACATAGAAACAACTCTTTAAAAGAGTTAACTGAAAGTGCTGAGGTATGCTTGGCAAGACAGCCCTCAACTATACAGTGATCAGTTATATTGGGCCTTAACTTTAGAAATTCTATGGTCTGTTACAAGAAATACTAGTTAATGGTCTGCAGTTTCTTTGCTTAGCATGTGAACTCTTCATTCACAACAATGTTTCTGTTAAATGCTACTTCAAAATAATCCAGTAAAGCCCAGGATCTCCAAGTGCAACCAAGGAAAAAGTACAGGGTAGAGCTCAGAATAGGAACTCTCAAGTCATGTTCCACCAGGCTCCTGTCCCCACACCGCCAAGTTTTACCTATATGACTTTAGGCCTATAGGAGAGTACATCTTTTCATTCATAAAAAGGGTGGTTGATACAGTGATGAATTCATAAAGATATTTTAGAAATTAAATAAGGATGGGGCTGGAGAGATGGCTCAGAGCTTAAGAGCACTCGTTGTCCTTATAGAGGACCAGTTTCCATTCCCAGAATGCACATAGTGGCTCACGACCATCTGTAACTCCAATTACTGCAGGGGTCTGGTGCCTTCTGATCTTTGTGGACTCCAAGTATGCACATGGTGCACAGGCATGCTAGTAACCATTCCAGGTATGCACATGGTACACAGACACACAGGCAATCACTCATATACATACCAAAAAACCCCCAAAGAAATGGAATAAGATAATGACTTTTGGAAAGATCTTGGTATGTAATAATTATTCAATAACATGCTTCAGGTAACAAATAGACAGAAACTTTCTGGTTAGTTCTGGTTAGGTATAAATTCATCCCTGGGCAAGTAGAGGCAATTTATGTTCAGCTTTCTCCTCTAGCTATCAAAGCAGTTTAAAACTTTTATCTTTTTTGTTTGTTAGTTTTGTTTTTTGAGACAGGGTTTCTCTGTATAGCTATGGAGACAGTCCTGGAACTTTGTAGACCAGGTTGGCCTTGAACTCACAGAGATTCACCTGCCTCTGTCTCTCTCTGTGCTGGGACTAAAGGCATTTGCCACCACCATCCAGCAACTTTTATCTTTTGCAGTGTTTGAGATGGAACTTACAATACTGGTACATATTTTGTAAGTGGTCTACCACTGCCTAGAAATTTTCTTGATTTCAAAAAAACATCAAAATATATACAAACTATATTTAAGTATAAAAATGTATAAATGTCTTAGCCATTGACCGAAGGCAGCTCTTACAAAAGGAAGCATTTAATTGGGGGCTTGCTTACAGCTTCAAAGGCTTAGCTCATTATCATCAAGGCAGGGGGCACTAGACAGGTGCTGGATAGTAACTGAAAGCTGTACATTCTGATTCTTGGGCAGAGAGACACAGAGAGAGCCTGGACTGGTGTGGGCTTTTGAAATCTCAAAGTCCATCCTTGGTGACACACTTCTTCCACAAGGCCACACCTATTCTAATTAGGCCACGCCTCCTAGTCCTTCTAATCCTTTCAAATAGTGCCACTCCCTTTAACCATTTAAACATACAAGCCTTCGAGGCCATTCTTATTCAAATCATCACATTACACTCCCTGGCCCCGATAGATTTTTAGTCATAATGCAAAAATGCATTTACTCCAACTTCAAAAATCCCCATAATCTAAAACAGTCTCAACATTGTTTAAAAGTCTAACATTCAAAGTCTTTTCTCAGACTCATGGCATCTTTTTTTTTTTTTTTTTAGTTTTATATTCCTTTATTTATTTTTTTATTGATACTTATTGAGCTCTACATTTTTCTCTGCTCCACTCCCTGCCTCTCCCCTCCCCCTTCAATCCTCCCCCAAGGTTCCCATGCTCCCAATTTACTCAACAGATCTTGTCTTTTTCTACTTTCTACTTCCCATGTAGATTAGATCTATGTAAGTCTCTCTTAGTGTCCTCATTGTTGTGTAAATTCTCTGGGATTGTGGTTTGTAGGCTGGCTTTCTTTGCTTTATGTTTAAAAACCACCTATGAGTGAGTACATGTGATAATTGTCTTTCTGTGTCTGGGTTACCTCACTCAAAATAATGCTTTCTAGTTCCATCCATTTTCCTGCAAATTTCAAGGTGTCGTTTTTTTTTCTGCTGTGTAGTACTCCATTGTGTAAATGTACCACATTTTTCTTATCCATTCTTTGGTCGAGGGCATTTAGGTTGTTTCCAGGTTCTGGCTATGATAAAAAAGCTGCTATGAACATAGTTGAGCACATGTCCTTGTGGCATGATTGAGCATCTTTTGGGTATATACCCAAAAGTGGTATTACTGGGTCTTGAGGAAGGTTGTTTCCTAATTTTCTGAGAAATCGCCACACTGACATCCATAGGGGCTGTACCAGCTTGCATTTCCACCAGCAATGCAGAAGTGTTCCCTTTTCCCCACAACCTCTCCAGCATAAGTTGTCATCAGTGTTTTTGATCTTGGCCATTCTTACAGGTGTAAGATGGAATCTCAGAGTTGTTTTGATTTGCATTTCTCTGATGACTAAGGATGTTGAACATTTCCCTAAATGTCTTTCAGCCATTTTAGATTCCTCTGTTGAGAGTTCTCTGTTTAGGTCTGTACTCCATTTTTTTTTATTGGATTATGTGATCTTTTGGTGTCCAATTTCTTGAGTTCTTTGTATATATATATTTTTCGAGACAGGGTTTCTCTGTGGCTTTGGAACCTGTCCTGGAACTAGCTCTGTAGACCAGGCTGGTCTCGAACTCACAGAGATCTGCCTGCCTATGCCTCCTGAGTGCTGGGATTAAAGGTGTGTGCCACCACTGCCCGGCCAAAAGATAAGTTTTCAGTGTTTTTTTTTTTCTTTGTATATTTTGGAGATCAGACCTCTGTCTGATGTGGGGTTAGTGAAGATCTTTTCCCATTCTGTAGGTTGTCATTTTGTCTTGTTGACCGTGTCCTTTGCTTACAGAAGCTTTTCAGTTTCAGGAGGTCCCATTTATTAATTGTTTCTCTCAGTGTTTGTGCTGCTGGGGTTCTATTTAGGAGTGGTTCCCTGTGCCAATGTGTTCAAGTGTACTTCCCACTTTTTTTTCTATAAGGTTCAGTGTGGCTGGCTTTATGTTGAGGTCTTTGATCCATTTGGATTTGAGTTTTGTGCATGGTGATAGATATTTTCATTTTTCTACATGTTGATATCCAGTTATGCCAGCACCACTTGTTAAATATGCTTTCTTTTTTCCATTTGATATTTTTTGCTTCTTTTCAAAAATCAGGTGTTCGAAGATGTGTGGATTGATATCCGGGTCTTCTTCATCTTTTAACTACAATCCCCTATAAAAATCAAAATTAAGGGTCAAGGAGGAATGTAGAATGTACATCTGAGAGATGACTCAGAGGTTAAGAGCACTGGCTGCTCTTCCAGAGGTCCTGAGTTCAATTCCCAGCAACCACATGGTAGTTCACAACCATCTGTAATGAGATCTGGTGCCCTCTTCTGGCCTGCAGACATATATGCAGGCAGATACTGTATACATAATAATTAAATAAATCTTTTAAAAAAATCAGAATTAAAAAACAGACCATATACTTCCAATATACAATGGCATAGGATATACATTACCACTCTAGAAGGGTGGGGGGAGGGAGCATAGTGAAGAAATACTGGATCAAAGCAAGGCTGAAAACCAGCTGGGCAAACTCTGAAACTCCATGCCTGATGTCAAAGCACTCTTATGATCTCCAATTCCTTTTAGCTTTCTTTTTTTTTTTTTTTTTTTTGGTTTTTCGAAACAGGGTTTCTCTGTGGCTTTGGAGCCTGTCCTGGAACTAGCTCTGTAGACCAGGCTGGTCTCGAATTCACAGAGATCCGTCTGCCTCTGCCTCCCGAGTGCTGGGATTAAAGGTGTGCGCCACCACTGCCCGGCCCCTTTTAGCTTTCTTGAGTGCAACAATCTTCTCTTTTTCCAGGCTGGTTCCACACCAGATCTATAGATGTCCTTGGCAGGTATCCCACAACCCTGTTATGTTCAGTATCTTGCGGTCTCCAACACAATCCAGGTTTTACCTTCATTGTTTCACACAGCCTGTTTTGGCCTCCATGCAGGAACACCCTTGGCACATGCCTGGCAGCAGTGATTTGCTTGGCCTAGCTGTGGAGGGAGATTCGACAACCCATTTCTTGTAAGGCAGAACCATGTGACTGAAGCTGCCATGTTCTGCTGCTTGCTGGGGCTGGGCCATGGTCCTCTCTTTCAATTACATTAGCTTCGGCTTTCTGCTGTTAATGGTTTCCTTCATGCTTAAGTTTTTCTTTAATTCCTTTTTACAAGTTGGAACCTTAGCTGAGTGGGATCTTGTCTTGAGGCCACCATTCCCTTTATTCCACTTAGCATCTGGCTTTTCTTTAAACTTTTTATCTTCTTGAACATTGGACTTAGCTCCATTACATTTCCTGGTGATCCTTTTCTCCTCAAACTGTACATTCTACATTCCTCCTTGCCTGCTTGCTCCTTTTCATTATAGACCTACATAAGAATGAGTGCTGGTCACCAAGTGACACAGTCAGCATTAGGCTGTCTTGAAATCTCCTCTAACAATGCCATTAATCCAAAACTCTTCAATTTACCTTCAAACAAATTTTTACAACGATGGCAGACAGCGACCACACTCTTTGTCAAATATCACAAGCATCTCTAGACCACTTACTAATATTCTTTCCCTCTGATATGTCTTGGCCTGGGCCTTACAGTTCAAATCACCCTCAGCCCTGTCTTCCATGCTCCTACCAGAATGGCCCATTATGCACAAGAATGGATACATTAATAACATATAACAAGGCATTCATTTTCTTTGGCAAAAAAGTTGTTTTCCCTCCTGATTTTTTCTTTTGGGGTGGGGTGGGGTTCAATATATTGCATGGGGCAAAATATAAATTAACTATAAATGTAAAATAAATAAATCTGCACTCAGGTTCTACAAGGTGAAAAAGACTTAAGACCAAGAAAGTAAAACTATTTATTACTTTCACTGAGGTGTCTTGGGAAGGTGGGACTAGTGGCCAAGCAGTGAAAATGTCGTTTCTCTCTTGCTGTCGAAGGTGTCCACAAAGCAAGGTTAGGGGAGACAAATATGAAACACAAGGCAGAGAGGGCCACCTCCTAATTAGTACAAGTGGGTTGGTCAATGTGAGCCACCGTTTCGCCTCTGATAACACAAGAAGCTTCTTTGGGTGTTGGCCAGCCTTGTTCTCACAAGTCTCAAATTGGTTGGTAAATGTTGAATAAATGCAGGAAATATGCGTGTGTCCCAGGAGCCTGTCCCAGGAGCCAGGACACAGAAGCGGCCCAGTGGGACGCAGATACGGTATTAAAAACAGTTACGTCTCCAAACGCGACATATCTGGACCTAGGTAACCCTTAGACAACAACATGCGAACTTGCGCAGTAGCTTCCCTGGGAGGCGAGGGCACGCGACTGCGCTTGCGCAGACCACTTTCCCCGCCCGCTTCAGGCGTGAGGGCCAGTGGGGCGGGCCCCGGTCGAGGCGGGCGGACTCCGGAGGGGCGGGCCGAGGAAGGGGCGTGGCCTCCAGGTCGGGCTCCACCACCCTCTTCCGGGCTCCGCTGGCTGCGCGCGCATCCTCCCCCCTTCTTTTGTGGTCCGGCCCATTGCGAGGGTGACAGGAAACCCTGTGCAGGGAGCGCCGCCATCTTGGACCAGCCCGAGGAGGATCCTGAGGGAGCCGCAGGAGCAGCCGCCGCCGCCACCGCGCCTGCCGCCGGAGCGTCTGCAACCTCGGGCCAGCCCGCCTTCCTGCCGGGTCTCGGCCGACGGATCCCGGCCGCTCTCCCGCCGCGTCCGCACTCCGCTTCCTCGTCCTGACGTCCCCCTCCCGTCCGGAAAGCTGCCCAGCCACCAGCAACCCCCCAGGTAACCAAGGCCTTCCGCAGCGGCCGCCCGGCGCCGGCCCCCGGGCCCGGCCCTTCCGAGGGGCGGAGGGGAGCCGGGAGGTGGGCGGGCGGCGCCCCGGACAGGCCCCGCAGAGGGCCGCGGCCAGCCCGTGGGGCGGCGGAGGGCGCCGGCCTGACAGCGCGCTGTGGGGCGAGCTGTCGCCCGCGCCCCCCGGCCCGGCTCGTGCTCCCGGGCTGCGGTCCCGCTCCGAGGCGTGCGGGGAGGGTGTGTTCCCACCTCATCTGCCGGCCTGCGGGACACGGGGCGGCCGCCGTAGGCCCGGGCCTCGCCGCCTTTGCCCGCAGCTTCACACCGCCCCCGCCCGCAGTGTTTCCCCACGCGTGTCACCGTCCTGCCACCCACGAGCCCCAGTGGCGGCAGTCCCACCCCAGGCCACATCTTCCCCTCCGTACAAAAGGCAGCGCTTCGGCATCGCGCGCCGGCTCCCGTGTCCTTGTCGCAGCCGATCTGTAGTCGGGGATAGGGTCGGGGACAGTTGGCGAGGTCCTGGGAGTCCCTGTGAAGTCCCTGGGCAGCCCGCGCGCCTTACAACCTACACAGCATCGAGAAATAACGAAGGAGAAAAGTTTTGGGCGTCTTGCGCATTTGAGAAAAGAGGGTGGCATGGGGTTGCTTCGAGAGTTTGCAAGCCACTGTGTGCCAGGCACGGGTTTAGGTGTCTTCACACGTACCTTGCTACCAGTGCTTTTTGAGAGTTTTCCGCTTTTCTTTATAAGGGGACGCGGCGGGGGGGGACACGAACTGAGGCCAGAAGTTGTCATGTAGCTGAGTAATGACAGCACACGCAAACGGGCTCCTCCCCACACTGGCTGGTGTATTTTGTACTACACTACGGTCAGCGACGGTTGGACATGCACGATGTGACCGTTTCAGAGTAGTGGCAACTCAGTTCCATTTTTCCTCTGGGTGATAATGGGTAACACCCAAAATCTACCATGTCAGCCGTTCCACTGGCAGATGCTCATTGGAGGAGAGGTGGTAGGATTTCCTCTTTTATTTGTGGCTGCACAGCCGAGTGTTAAAGTTGACTGTTCCTGGCCCGTCTTTCTAACTACTTTTTAACTAATGTGATCATCAAGGACAAGTTTGGCCCCAGGGTAATCCGGCTCCCTCTTCTCCCTTCCTTTCTTCAGTTTTTCTGGGGAATTGCTGTAACTAGGAAGTGGCAGTACCAGTATAGGAATTCAAGGCATTTACACTCCAAAACCTTAACCTGCACGCCCTCAGGCATGACCAAGAAAAATGCCCAAACCATGTAGCCACTTCCTGATTACTTAATTGACCCTAACTAGGTAGGCTGACCCCCCCAGATTCAGTGTCCTTATTCATAAAGGGAATAATCGTGCCCACATTTCAGAATTACTTCAAGGATTAAGTAGGATTTAAAGAAAGCTCTTAGTACCCTGTTTGGCATGTAAGTGCCTCAGTGTCTCTGATTTTGCTAGGCTTATAATAGGTGTTTAATATCTGTTGAATGAAAGGAGCATGACTTTGGAAGAGACCCTGGGCTTAATCCTACCTATTTAGTAGTGTATAATCATCAGTATATCACTTTTGACCTGGTTTCCTTATTTGTAAAATGAATTTTTAGGATTAGAGATTGTTTATGAAGTAGTTGGTTTATATTAAGCACTCAATAAGTGAGTTTATTGTAAACATATAAAAACCTTAGATTCTAATAACTATTGAAAATTTCTTGGAATTAGGCTATTTTTCTTTAAAAAAGTCTGTTTTCTATTATCTTAAATTTTATACTTGTAAATTTCAACCTTGCAAAAGAGCTTGGAAATTTTTTCTGATCAATTTTATAAGTATTATATTTGCATAGTCTTAGTAAGACACGCAAGATATGTTGAGATTAAGCTATTAAGATGCTTGTGTCATTAAAAATGTTGGGGGGGGCTGGTAAGGTGGCTCAGCAGGTAAAGGCTCTTGCTGCCAAGCTTGACAATCTGAGTTGGATTCCGGAACCCATGTGGTGGAAGAAGAGAATGAATTCCTGCTTGTTATCCTCTGACAGCCACGTATGTGCACATGTGCATATACATACACACAAAACAAATAGCTATGGAAAAAGCTGTGGCAGGAGACAATATTATTATTAAGAGATAACTATATTATATACAATCTATTGTCTATAATGCTAGATTAAAGAGATACTACATTTCAAACTTTTTAAAGTTTGCAAAATAAAGAAGAATATTGGGTATCAGTTTAATGAGCATTACTATGGTTTCACCCATCAGTTGGTGTCTGCGGTGAACAGTCTTGTTCTAGCTATGTGCTGCTCCTCCCAAACTCATCTGTATCATCAGGAACATTTTTACTCTTACGATCCTTTCAAATGCAGGTTTCATATTTTTAAAGGTTGATAAGTACTTTTATAAAAAAGAGGGTGCAGAATTGGAGTACCTTATTTCTTATTCATAGCATACTATCATTTCTTTTTGGACGTTGTTAAGCAATCTGGTATTTTTTAAAATTTATTTACATTAATTTACAATTAATATACAGATGTATAACTTTAAATGACTTGTGGAAAGTTGATCTCAGAAATGGACAGGTTGTTTTCAGAGGTTGTAATACTATTATGGAAAGGAAATTGACCATTTTTGATTAGATTATTAGATTGACTATGGAAGTTTTATGTCTGCCTGGGTGACATAGCGTTCCACTTCAGGGCTTCTAAGAAAGAATGCATCCATTCTTGAGTTCTGTGAATGCAGAGACAATGTTACTTCCGTTTTTTGATCATTGCTAAAACCTTTAGTAGTGGTTTGTGCTTAGTAAATAATAGGTGTTTTCATATTGTTGGTGTTGGAATAACAAAAGCAGTCTTGTCTCCAGTAACAAAATGCACAAATAAAAACCTAACACCAAAGAGTGATACTAAGAAAGACTTTAGATCACCAGCAGAATTTAGTGGGTTGCAGCAATACCACTTTTGGGTATGTATCCAAAGGATGCTCAACTGTGCCACAAGGACATGTGCTCAGCTATGTTCATAGCAGCATTGTTTGTCATAGCCAGAACCTGGAAACAACCTAAATGCCCCTCGACGAAAGAATGGTAAATGTGGTACATTTACACAATGGAATACTACACAGCAGAAAAAAAAAAAACGACACCTTGAAATTTGCAGGCAAATGGATGGAGCTAGAAAACATTATTTTGGGTGAGGCAACCCAGACCCTGAAAGACAATTATCACATCTACTCACTCATAGGTGGTTTTTAAACATAAAGCAAAGAAAACCATCTTACAAATCACAATCCCAGAGAACTTAGACAACACTAAGAGAGGCTTACGTGGATCTAATCTACATGGGAAGTAGAAAGTAGAAAAAGACAAGATCTCCTGAGTAAATTGGGGGCATGGGGACCTTGGGAGAAGGTTCAAGGGGAGGGGAGAGGCAGGGAGGGGAGCAGAGAAAGATGTAGAGCTCAACAACAACAACAAAAAAAAAGAATTTAGTGGGTTGCTTTTCCCTTACTGTTGAATAGGTTATGTAAAGATTGTATAGTGTTCTGAGGAATAGACTACAAAAATCATAGACCAGTGAATGATAGTGTATAAACAAACACGTAAGGAGTTAAAATAGAAGCCTGAGAAAATACCTGTTGTTATTGGGTGCTTTGATTTTTGCTCTGAGGTCTGTACCAGCACCTTTAAAACTAGTCATTTGGGGCTGGAGAGAGAGGTCTGAGTGGGTAAAAGCACTTGCTGCTCTTTCAGATGACCTGGGCTCCATTCCCAGCACCCACATGGTAGCTCATAACCATCCATAACTCCAGTTTTGAGAGATCTTGACCTCTGTGCCCACCAGACATTTGGGTGGTGCACATACTACACATGCAGGCAAAATGTTCATATCCATAAGATAAATTTAAAAAATTAGTCATTTATATAATCTTAGGAAGGGATCGGATTCTGTTTGGCACAACAGTGACTAGCATGTAATATATGTTTAGTAATCTTTTAGCTGTAAACGTATTGACTCCGGAATATATATGATTTTATTAAGTGAAAAGAACATGGTGCATTTGTGTTTTTTGGTTTTTCAAGATAGGGTTTCTCTGTGTAGCCTTGACCTGTAACTTTCTCTATAGACCAGGCTGGCCTCGAACTCAGAGATCCACCTGCCTATGCTTCCCAAGTGCTAGGATTAAAGGTGTGTGCCACCCCAACCCACCTATGTTGCATGTTTTATGCACTGGTATATTCCATCTTCCTCCCTCCCTCCCTCCCTCCCTCCCTCTTTTTTTCTTTACTCAAGACAAGGTTTCTTTGTAGTCTTGGCTGTCCTGGAACTTACTTTTAGACCAGGCTGGCCTTGAACTCACAGATATCCACTTGCCTTTGTCTCCCAAGTGCTGGTATTAAAGGTGTTCACCACCACCACCTGGCAATATATTCTATCTTTAAATGAAGCTTGCATATCTCCTTGATAAAGGTATGTTTTATATTGAGATTAAAATTGAGAAGTCCTTTGTTAAAGCAGCATTAAGCATGCTTAATATTTAAAAGTGGCCACTTGATTGCATAGTACAATTATCAGTGCTTATGGGCATTTTATGAAGATTTCTTTTGATAGTCAAGGGACAGTTTTGTGTTCACCTTTGCATGTCTTCAATAAGTTAGTTAGATAGAGAACATCATGCTCTTTGGAGTTATGCGTCTGGGCTCAAGTTCTAGGTCTGCCATATACTGACTTTAGAATATTGGTCAAAGTAGTGAATTTCTCCAAAGCTCAAGTTCTTCAATTTCTGCAAGAAAATAATAATAGCTTTACAGAGTTGTGGGAATTAAGAATTAGTATAGGGAAAAGTAACAGATTATTTTATGCTTTATTACCAAATGTCCCTTCTTATTGTTAACAGTAGGTGTTACTAGTTATCTGTAATTGTAGTTTCTTAAATCTGTGCATACACCATATGTACTTATTTAATATTTCTTATTCAGAGTGTTACATTAGAAGCGAAGGAATGAAAGGTCTGTACCTTAAAGAGTCATGCTTCCTGGTACGTAATCACCTGGAAGAGGCAGGGTGGTGCTGTTTTTAAAAGGGAATTTCTGTTATTAATAGTGCTGAATACAGTTATAGACTTGTCCCGAACTGCCTGAGCTAGACATACTACTTTCTTTTGAGATCATTTCCTCATTTGTAAAATGAGGATACTAGTAGCTGTCTTCTAAGGACAGCATTAAAGATGAAGTCACTATTAAGAGTATTGCTTGGTGTTTATTAAGTGCCCCATAAATGGAAACTGTGGCAATTGTGTTCTTAGTTTACAAATTGTTCATTGCATGCTTAGTGGTGTTTGTTGTTGGAAATGCATCATTCTCTTTGTTTTTGTTTTTTGTTTTTTTTTAAAGCAAAGGCATCAAAGGAGATCTTACTGTCAACTTTATCCAAACAATTTTTATTAAAAAATGAAACAAAAGGTGGCATTTCCTGTAGTCACAGTACTCAAGCTGAGGCAGGAGAATTATAAATGCATGACATAGTGAGTCCCAGGCAAGTCTGGGTGAATAATGAGACCATGTTTCACAAAATAAAATGGGAAGAAAATGCATTTTAATGACACAAGTTATAGAATATTGCCAAGCTCCTTTTTTTAAATTAGCGGAAATTGTCTGTTGAGTGGACTGTGCTTTCAGTGTGAACTGGAACAACATTTCTTGCTCACATCCTTAACCCCTCTGCCTTTTTTTGACCTTTGAGCTTTTAAAGCAAATTTACCCTTACATAACAGGGATTTTTTTCCCCCCTCTTTTCAAAGCTAGGCAAAAATATTTTGTTCACTTGATCAGTGTCATACTTTATGTTCAAGAAGTGAGGTTGAGAAAGCCTTTGTCAGATCAGTAGTGACTCCACTGTAAGTACATAGTTTGATTCAACTGTGGGGTTATTTAAAGTTTACCAGTTTCTTATTTTTGAATAAGAAGTTTTCTACATTTGTCTACAGAAGTGAATAAATTTTGTGAGTGTTTTCTTCTTTTGGTTATTATTTGTTTTGTTTTTTGAGACAGTGTCTCATGTAGCTCAGGCTATCCTCAAGTTCATTATGTAGCTAAGGGTGAACTTCACCTTCTCAGTGCTGGATTATAGGCCTGTACCACTGGGTTTTGTTTATGTGTGAAGGTGGCTCTTGGTACAAGCTCGTCAGACACTCTGCCAGTTGAGGTACGTCCCCAGCGCTATTTCCCCATTTCTGTTTTTAGGGTTTTTATATGGATTTGTAAAAGAAACTTGAGTTGAAAAATTAATGTGCAGAAGTGGAAACAAAGCTTTGGTGTTCATCCTGAAATAGTGATTATTTATTTGGAAAACTACTATATTATGTTTATTATTTAAAAACATTTTCAAAACTCATCATTTCAGTTGATATTTAGAGAATGCTATGTGTGACAACTTGCATGTACACAAATTGCCCAATTAGAATTGAGTTATAATTTCATGATTGCTCCTAGAACTCTTGAAGTTAGTTGACTTTGGGACTGTTTAAAAGCCGCACTTCTTGGGTGTTGTGTGCTGGGGGCCTGAAGCCAGAGCCTTGTGCATACTTTCAACACTGAGATACAGCAGAAGCCCTGTCTTGTTTTGTCTGTCTGTCTATCTATCTCCCTCCTTCCATCCATCTATCCATTTGAGACAGGGTCTCTCTGCATAGGCCCAGCTGTCCTGGAACTCATATGTAGACCAAGCTGTCCTCAAACTCAGAGATCCTCCTGCCTCTGCTTCCTGAGTGTTGGGATTAAAAGTGTGCGCCACCACCCAGGTTAAGGCCAAGTTTGAGTGCCAGTAGCATCTAGAAATGAGGTAGAAGTTCGTGTTTTGGATCCCAGCTAATCTAACTAGAAAAACTTCTCCTGGAAGAACTGGTTAAGGGACTTTTCAATGATGTGCAGGACTGACTATAAATGTGTCACAACATGCTGGGTGTACTGGGAACAAGGCATGGACTTGTTGAGTGTTGTCTGTATAGCAAAGTGAGACCACCATGCATTATGTGAGTGTTCTTTAATTTTCTGCATTTAAGGATTTCTTTTCCTTGATCATTCACCTATGGCAGATGTTCTTTCTGTAGGTTTAATTTGATTATGTTGAAATTTTATTTGAAATATAGCATAAAGTTACCACAAAATATTCATTAAACACTGGAAAGCAAACATTTTGCCTTGGTATGTATGATTTTTGTCTTTCCTTATCTGAAAACTGGGAAGAAATTTTATTAGATGTTATTATCGGTATTAGAATGTGTTTCTCTAGAACCTAGCATAGTACTAGATATATTAAGGCACTTACGTGAATTATTTGGGAGACATAGGTTTTTTTATTGTCCAGACTGAACTCAGAAGCCTGGATTCAAATAATCCTTCAGTCTCCTGAGTATCAGCTGGGCCTAACATGCATGCCATTGTGCCTGTGAGATTAAAAGTTATTACAAGTAAGAAAGAAATGAAAAGTTTTTAGGCTGAGTGTACCTGAGGACTAAGGAGTAGGCTGTGATCTTTGAAAGTATCTTATATTACGATTAATATACTTATCTTATACTTAATTAATATATGATTAATTAAGATACTTTCAAAGATAAGCTTTGCATTTCATATCAGTGAATGTAGCTTTATAACCTTTCTCAACTACTAGAATGGTATACAGAAGGCCCCTCATATGCTTTTAATAATTGAATACTGTATTGAGTTGAGTTATGTAAAATTGCCAATAATAATTGTGCTCCTTTTTAAAAGTCTATAGGAACAGCAGTTTCAAGTGATTCAATCTAATTTTGACATCAGTTTGATTTGAATTACATGCTTGTTCTTTCTTTATGCACTTTAGATTCTTTGTTAAGTACTGATTTAAAATAGAGGATGAAAGTTACTGTGTTTATGCTAGTGGTTACTTTTGATACTGTAGCTTATTTCATCAGATAACAAGAAAAATCAGACCTTAGAGAAGGAATTGTTTAATGATGTTTGACTTAAATTTATAAAGATTCTTTTCTTTAAAAAAATTTCCAGAATAATACTTGTTTTTGGATATTTCCTAAAATGAAGTTTTGAAGTGTTTTGGAACATATTTTTTTTTCATATTTTTGTGGATAATATAAAATATTTAAGTAACATTTATTCAAGAGAATTTTTGATCACGTTGGGAATTTTGCTGACTTAAATCAAAATTTTATTCGTGTAGTCAGTGTGGTTTCTTAATATGTGTGATATGTTTGAGATGTGGGTATGAATGTATATTTGCAATATATTTTGCCTTTTGAAAGGGTAGCAATGATGGCTTTAGATAATGTGTGTGTACTTTTTTCTGAAGTAACATAGTTTTCTTTGTTTTTAGTGCCACCATGGCAACTGCACCATACAACTACTCTTACATCTTTAAGTATATTATTATTGGTAAGTTTCTAAAATGTGCATGCTTGTCCTCCAAAGAAAGTTAACACATTTATACACTAGTACTTAAACATACTGCTGCTGAAGGTACTTGATTTTCTGACTTCAGAACTAAAGCTTTTTGATGAGGATAAATACACCTTTTACATCGTGGCCCTGTATACTTCTCTAGTCTCTTTTAGTAAAATGATAGTGATTGTTCTTCAGGGCTACCTCCAGGCTTGTTAGTGTTGGGGATGTAATTAATTTCCCACTAGTGCTGAAATACCCCAGTATCATAAAAGTTTTCAAGTCTCCTTGAATTCCAAAATTGGTTGTATGTGTATATATAATTAGAATATTTTTCTTTTAAGTGTCAAGACTTTGCTCACATTGTCTTAACACTATCTGTCGATGAACGTTTGGCCTAACAGGTGAAAGCCCAGGTGCACTGGTGGTAGAGCTCCTATAGACCTGCCCCGGCTGCTGAGAACAAAACAAGCCGTAAATAAAAAGAAAGCCCATGTCTTTTGCTTTGATGTCAAGTCTTTGTAGCTTTGTAAGATGGCATCTACTGTAATGTAGCAGTAAAACAGGAGAATAATGAGCCAGTCTTCCAACATTTAGTTAGTTAGTTATTTTTGCTTGCTCTTGGAATAGTTCATTTGTATAGACCAACAAGTACACTTGGTCCCCACCTGGGAGCAGTTGAAACTAAAAAAGTCCCATTACAGTAATTCTTTTGTCACAAGCCATGTATAACTTGTTAGCTATTTACTAAACAGTAATTTGCAGTCAAATTCTATCCTAAAAATTAGGATAGTCAGTTTGCCTTTCCTTCATTCTAAAGGAGTGAGATGCGTGTGTTCCTAGGGGTCAGGTTCTGTGATGTGTGAGGTATGTCCAGTGCAGCCGTCACTGCATATGATCATAAGAGTAAAAACTGAGAAACAGAATTGCCGCCTGAAACATTTTCTTTTTTTAAACAGGGGACATGGGAGTAGGAAAATCTTGCTTGCTTCATCAATTTACAGAAAAAAAATGTAAGTTCAATAAAAACTAAAAAGATGAGAGCTCACTCTACTGTCACACTCTATAGCGGAAAGAGCGCCGTTACTTTATGCATTTGAGTACACCTGTCTCCACATTTACTCTTAAGTTTTTAAAGGGCCATGACTTTTTCTCCTAAAGTTTGATTTTAAAGATTTATTTTTAAGGGGGTGTGTGTGTGCACCATGAAAGTGCCCTTGGAGGGCAGAGACAGCAGATCCCCTGGGCTGCTGAGAACCAAACTTGGTTTGTCTACAAGACACTTCAAACTTTTAACTGCTGAGCCATATATCTGGCCCCAAGTGCCATAATTTTTTTAATGGGTACAGATAAAATGCAGTATTATTACCAGCATGTTTGTATGGTGGTTTTTTTATAAATGTACTATTAGACTCACTTTGATCTTTCTTTCATATATATGTATATATTTAAAAAGACAGGGTCTCACTGTTTTTCTCTTCTCTTACTGGCCTGGAATAAACTATGTTTTATTTTATAAATTTATTTTATAAATAAAAATAGACCAAGCTGTCCTCAAACTAATTGAGCTCTGCCTACCTCTGCCTTCTGAGTGCTGGGATTAAAGATGTGCACCACCATGGCAGGCTGTTTGGATTTCTTGATAGTATAAATGTAGAATTAGTTTTAAAATTTGTGTAAAGTGTAAAATTTAAATAACCTTTTTTATTCTTCTACTTTAAATGTATCCTTTAAACTTTTTTTTATTTTTATGGGTGTATGCACATGCATGCATGTGTGCATGTTGGCATATATGTATGTGTATGCCATATGTGGGCTGGTACCCACAGAGACCCAAAGAGGGTGTTGGATCCCTTGGAGCTGGAAGTTATAAGCAGCTGTGAATTGTTTAGTGTTGTGCAGGGAACTAGATTGGTCTTCTGACAGGACAGCAAATGTTCTTAACCACTGTGACATTGCTCTAGCTCCCTACTGCCAAAATTATTATCTTAAGAAACATTTTCTTTTTGCACTGTATGTGTCATTTATCCACTATAATTAGTAGTTTTGGAATACTTATAGAATTTTTTGTTTTTATGACTGGTTAAGATTTAGAGTACAATTTTTATCTTGTGGTGGAGAAAGAGGCCATGTGTTATAGTTGATGAGATTGAGATTATGGCCTTTTTGTGCCTCTTACCACAAAAGTTTTCTGAAATTTGTTTTTTTTTTTCTTCAACAGTTATGGCTGACTGCCCTCACACAATTGGTGTTGAGTTTGGTACAAGAATAATTGAAGTTAGTGGCCAAAAAATCAAACTGCAGATTTGGGATACAGCAGGACAGGAGCGGTTCAGAGCTGTCACACGGAGCTACTATAGAGGAGCCGCGGGTGCACTCATGGTGTATGACATCACCAGGTACGATGGTGTCAGACTTGGGAGTAGACCTCTGCTTTGGGCAGTGCATTTTCTTTTTTACTGATTTAGGCCTTCTTTAGTTTGTAATTGGATGACTGTAAATAGTTTATTTGGGTTTTATGGATTCTCCTCTAAAGCTGTGAAAAACTTAAACAATATGCTGATTTTCTTCATCTGAAGTTGGTTAAAGAAAGACCATGGGGTAATGGGGGATCAAGAAGAACACAGTCTGAGAAGCAGCACCAGTTGCTTGCAGAAAGGTGGCTTCATATGACTGACTTCAGGGGAGGCGAGCCAGCGTGAGGGATTGCTGTAGTCAGTCTCTGTGTTAAAATTGACAGCATCTAGTGGGGCAGTGATGGTGCATACTTTAATCTCAGCACTTGGGAGGTAGAGGCAGGCAAATCTCTGAGTTTGAGGCTACCCTGGTCTACAGGTGAGTTCCAGGACAGCCAGGACTGTTAACACAGAGAAACCCTGTCTCGAAAAACAACAACAAAACAAAAACAACAACAAAAAAAATTGACACCATCTGCAGATAGGCCAGGTGAGGAGTGAAGTACTTAGTTTTGTGTGGAAGCATGATAGACTGAAACAGATCCTGTTTGCATCTGTAGGCCAAAAAGAGGTTCTTTTTGTTTGTTTGTTTTTTTGATAGATGTGACTTTTTGACATTTAGGTTGTGGTTTATGCATAATATTTATTCATTTACTTAATTCATTTTTCTACCATGTATTGAAGTGACTTAAAACACTGCATCAGGATTCAATTCATGACAACATGGCTATATCTGGAAACTCAGAGCATTCAACATGAAGTCACAAAACAGGAATATAAAGGTTTGACTTTGGAGCATGTAGCAAACTGCCACTTAACTAGACCTGAACAGTTAGAAATGCTGTAAGTTAGAAATGAACTTTCATGGTGATGCACAGTGCCAGTCAAAAGCACCTCTAGGAAAAGTCCATCTAAGGAAGTAGAGACAAGTGAGTGGGACCAACTGACAGCTGGAGATCTGCCTGGGAAAATGTTCTATGCCATTTCATCTTGACGAGCCAGAGAATACCTGAGCATAAGAGGACTCAGACGTTTACTGTAAAGGAGCCCTTGTGTAACTCTGTTGACTTTGACACACTCTAGAAAATAGTGCCTTAGAATATTGATAGGGACTGGTTGTGATTATAGTCCAGAAAGCCTCAGTCACTTCTCAGCAAACAGTAAAACAAGCCTAAGTCTCACCCCTGTACTGGGCAGTTGGTAACATGATCAATATGGTCTTGTGGGGAGACCTTAAGAACCTGGCTGTTGTACAGAACTGTCTTATTTATGAACTATGACTGCATTCCTGAGGACTTACATTTAACATTCCATACATTATCAATACACTTAAATATGATGATGTATGCTTAAAGTACAGTTTGTTTTGCTTTGAAAACATTTTTTAAGCATAGTAATACTATGGTATGTATTTAAGTGATCAAAAGCACTTCATATGGAAACAGCAGAAATGTCCATCAGGTAAAGGGATGGATACACAGCAGGTGGCATATCTACACAGTGAACTTTCTTGAGCTGTAGAAAGGATGACTGACATACATGCTATATGTAAGTGTAAAAGGCCACATGTAATTCTGTGTGCTTATCTAGATTAGGTAAACTCCTAGAGGCAGTAAGAAGATTGCAAGGGCATAGGCATAGGCAGTTATTAGGCACAATGTTTCTCTTTTGGGGTCCAGTGAATGTCAGAATTTGATAGTGGTGATACTAAAAGTAAATTGTATTTTTAAAGGGTTCATAGTGATTCATTATAATTTATTGAAAAATAAATTTTTAGGTGTTAGGTTTGTAGGTGACTAGACCGTTCATAGTCATAGGTTGGTGGTAAAGTCATGACACTATTTTCCACCAATTTTTTGTATTAATCCTTGACATTTGCAACTTAGAAGTTCTTGCTTTAATTATACCTTTTATTTTTGGCATTTACTGTAATTGTTACAAGGTACTTTGTTTTTTATCCTGTTAGTTGTTTTGCCAAACAGTCACGATGCAGTTAATACCTAGGTGAATGTATTTTGAAGTCAAGAAGTAGAACGCCAAGCCATCCTATCCTAGAGCCGGTCTGTGTTTGGATTTATTGTCTGTTAGGGCGAGCTGAACCAGTGCAGATGACATGGTGCTTTTTATTTTTTTGTTTTTTTGAGACAGGGTTTCTGTGTTGCCCTGGCTGTCCTGGAACTCACTCTGTAGACCAGGCTGGCCTCAGACTCAGAAGATCTGCCTGCCTCTGCTTTCCTTTAACCTGTTGGTATTAAAGATGTGCACCACCACTGCCTGGCTGACAGTGTGCTTTTTAAACTTGCTCAGATGAAGTGGAAAAATGTTGCAGTCTGAATCTTCAGATGATCTAACTGCTGTAAATAAGAGATAGAAAGTATAAACTAACTTTCTGGTAGCTGAGGTCTTGAATTTCTCGGGGACATATTAAATGCCTTTTTAAAAGGCAGTGGGTTTTTTTTTTTTTTTTTTTTTTTGGTCTGTGTATTAGCTTAATCCAGATTAGTAGACTGAGCATGGTGCCACATGCCTATAATTCTAGCATTTAGGAGGTAGAGGCAGGAGGATCATAAGTTGGAAGCCAGTCTGGGGAATACTCTCTGAAAAAAAGAAAGGAAAAGAACAGTGTAGGAAAGATGAATTAATTTAGTATGACTAATTTAGTATGACTATCTTATTTCTGCATGAAAATTTTAATTTGAAGGTAGATGCAGAAATTTTTCCTGTGAGTATATTATTATCTAGACATTTTGGTATTTTTCTCCATTTTATGATTGAAAAGCTGGATGATTTCAAGGAATGTGTCTAAATTGCAAATCTTGATTCTGAATTTTTTTTATGTTCCTTGCATGTGTATCAGTCTGTTTATGTATATGCTTTTAAATACTTCTGATATCATTAGTATACTTGGACATCGAGCTATTTGAAAATATTGAGTTTGTAGCCAGGTATGATGGCACACCTGTAACCATGGGAGGACTGAGAGAAAGTTAACTCTAGGAGAAGGAATATGGCTTGGACTACATACACAGTACGACCTTGTTTCAAAATGCAAAACAAAGTTTGACTAGATTTTTGAGAGTCATGGTGGTTCTGTTTTATAGCGTTCTTTGGAGTAACCATCTAGTCAAGGTAGAAATACATGTAGTTGGGATCTTCCAGTTAATCTGTATATGTATGTCTATTTTGACATGAGCTTGTTTGCTTGCATCTTTTTTGAGACAAGGTCTCACTGTAGTACAAGCTGACCTGGAATTCATTTATGGCCATGATGGCCTCAAACTCAGGTCACTTCTGCCTTGCCCCTGCCTTTTAATTGCTGGAATTGCATGTGTGTGACACATCATATCTGGCTGTCTTCTTTTTTTCTGTATAAATGGCAATTGTATGCAGAAGTCAACACATTCTAATTTTAATTTTTGCAGAAGAAGTACATATAACCACTTAAGCAGCTGGTTGACAGACGCAAGGAACCTCACCAATCCAAACACTGTAAGTCAACACCTTACTCTATAGGAAATCTAAATCAGTTAACCCAAACAGGCAAGCCCTTTACTGGTGAGATTTTGTTACTTGGGTGCTATGAAAAAGACACCATTCATTCACATTTTCTTTGGTGCTAGAGATCCAGGCCTCATGTATGCTAGGCAGATTTTCTACCATGAAGCTATGTCCCCAGCCCCAGGTATCTTTATTTTATTCTTAAGATAATTGATGAAAACTTTATTTTTTTCAGTTTTAGTTGTATTCAGGTTTTTCATTTTATTATAGTTGTTATGTTTGGATCTAAAAAATAAATAAGTAAAAGCTGTGAATGAGGCGGTGCTCTAGGTGGAGACCTTATAATCTGAAATTATATTTTAAAAAACATCTGGATTAAGTTTGTAAAGAATTACTGTTGGAGGAAACTAGGCAAAACTGAGCAAGGGCTCTCTTTTATTTTTATAATTGCATGTAAATCTCGTAATTATCTGAATAGAATGTCAATTAAAAGTTAATTATTCCACACACCTTGTAGACCAAGGTGGCCTCGAACTTACAGAGATCCGCCTGCCTCTGCCTCCCAAGTGCTGGGATCAAAGGCGTGCGCCACCACCTGGCTGATTATTAACTTCTTAATCAGACTGAGAAGATAATGAGATGTTAAAGGACAGCTGCCATATTAAACCCCACAGCCTACAAAGATAGACATTTTTTCCTCTGGTCCAGAAAGGGTTATTGTCTAGTAGAGAGAGAACCTTCAGGTTTACAGAGAAACCACAAAAGCACCTGAAAGGTGAATTAGAAATGCAGTGAGTGGTGCAGTGCCATTGAGCAGGATGGGTAGGACCTTGTGGAGAAACCAGTGGGGTCAGAGGGTCCCGGGAGGGTGCTGTGGGAACAGTGAGGGTTTGGTCTCCCTCTCATTTAGCTCTGTACTTCCTGCATCTGACAGAGGCTGGGCCAGTAACTATGTAGATGAGTGGTGTTAAGAGTGTGGCTAGCTAGTGTGGACCTAGGGCTTTCATTTCCATTCGTTCTAAACTCCTGTTGCTGTGTGTACACACCTGTGGGTAAATGTGCAGCGTTTTTCTGTGATAACTAAAAACCCGAAAACGGTCCAGCTGCCTACAGACAGGTGAATAGCAAAAACAGTTTGATGCATCCACACTGTAAGTCCTACTCAGCCACACGGAGGAAGGATTTGTGATAACAGCCTCTGCTCTAATGAATCTTTCGAGGTTTTGGCTGAATTTAAAAAGTCTTAAAGGTTTACATATTCTATGATTACACTGACATATTTCAAAGTGACAGCATCTTAGATAGATAGAGAACAAATTAGTGGTGGCAGGGTTTGTTAGTGATGGGGTAGGCGGATGATTACTGGAGAAACAGCACAGAGCAGTTTGTTTGTGATGATGTGATAGTTCTGTGCCCTGATTATGCTGACACAATCTGTAATTGTGTTAACATTGCACACACAGAGCCACGCATGGACACAGCCACAATACATGAGAATTTGAAAAACTGGTATCTAAGGGCTGTAATTGCACCAGTGTCAGTTTTCTGATTTTGCAAGTATGCTGTGGCTCCGTAAGTTGTAGTCCTTGAAGAATACCAGTAAAGGTATCATACCTCGTGATTATATTTTTGCCAAGTCTAGTTTTCCCCCCAAGTAAAATGTTAAAAATTGATTACAAAATTCATTGTAGAGGGTCCGTGGAAATTTAGTGAGCCATGTTGTTTCACTTTACACCCTTTGAAATCTAACCATCTCTTCAGAAGAAGAAAATGTGTTTTGAAGCCCTTTGGTTTTTATGTAGAAATTTCTTGTTGTGGTTGTTACTGTTTTGTACTCTCTGTTGTTAGCTCTCAAGGTGGACAGTGAAATCTGCAGGTTGATGTGTAGTTGGGAAAGAGAAAAAAAAACTTCTTGAGGAGGGTGGTGGTGGGGTAGAGTGCTGGGGATTAAAGCCAGAACTCTGTGCCTGCTAGGTCAGTGCTCTGCCCACACTCCTAGGCTAGAAGGCAACATTTCTTGATTTGAATAGCTTTCTTAACTTTTTTTTTGATTTTATTTTATTTTTTTTTCAAGGCAGGGTTTCTCTGTAGCTATGAAGCCTGTTCTGGAATTCTCTCTGTAGACCAGGCTGGCCTCAAACTCACAGAGATCCGCCTGCCTCTGCCTCCCGAGTACTGGGATTAAAGGCGTGTGCCACTGCCGCCCATCTAGATTTGATTTTTTTAGTTGACTATTTTTAAAGTGTTATTATTTTATTGTTTGGTGACTATGAACTATATATATGAGCATTATTTTCCATTCTCAGTGGTCATTGGTTCTTTGATCAATGTTCTTTATTGTACAAGTTAACTTGTATGGAAATGATACTCAAGAAAAATTAGTTTCACTGAATCCAGAATTTGAAAGTGGAACAAAGAGCCAAGCACTAATTTTATGTAGAAAAAATGTTGGGAAGCACCTTTTGTTGAAATCATTGATTCCTAACATATTTGTATCTGATTGGAAGGGGCAGAGAGGTAAAAGAGGGGCTGGTGTCTTTCCTCTTTATGCCCTGTGATAAGGACCAAAACCCCTTTGTTTCCCAAGGCTACCTTTTTTGTCTTTAACTTTGACATAATTTTACTTGTGTTGGTGACTCCAAAGTAGACAATAGAGGTGTGATATTTGACCAAGGATTTGAGCCTGTTGCATATGTACCCCATCTCCAGCCTCTTCCACAGATAGACACAAACATTGGAGATCAGTTGCTAGAAGTCTATACCTCTCCCGGGATAGTCTCAGCAAGGACAGCGTTTTGTTTCCAGGTCACAGTTTGTATTCTCTTAGGGTTCTAATGCCCTTTTTGCTAACTCTTTGCCTTAATTGCATTTAATGGAAGATAATTACTGTGACCCTGAAGGAATTGAACTAGTGGGTTTTTAAGCTTCCTCAGGGTCCCAGAATCTTTTGAGAATCTGAAAGCCACAAACCTTCTCCAGGGGATATTGATGTTTACCACTCTTATGTACTTAATTCTCGGGCATTTTTACTAATATTCTTTGGCCTAGACCAGGGAACAAACTGGATGTGGGCCACAGTCAATGACTTGTTTTTGAGTCACTTACTTTTCTATAAGGGGTCTGTAACAACAATAAAAACAATATTCAACAAAAGCTGTGTGGGGACCACAAACCTGAAAATAGACTTTATGTCTTTACAGCAGGTTGTCAAACCCTGGCCTGATTTGCTGCCAGAGTCTTTCCTAGTACAAACCTTTATGGGTCTGCAGTCCAGGGTACTTAGGTCTCCTTTTTCTCCTGTCAGGACTTCTGTATTTGAGAATTTTAATGGTTATTTTTGTTCTAAGGTGTCTTTTCTTCTGTTCACAATTTAGGTAATAATTCTCATAGGAAATAAAGCAGATTTGGAAGCACAGAGAGATGTTACCTATGAAGAAGCCAAACAGTTTGCCGAAGAAAACGGTGGGTTTAAGACAGCATTCATCCTTGGGAAAGTATTAAAGGAAAGGTGATTTTTGATCATGCAAGTTGTTGGATAGTTTCTTTTCTTCTTTAAATGTGGACTGTTCAGTACTCTCAATGAGGAAATAAAGTGTTTGTTTCTATGGTGCATGTTAGTAGTAGTGCAGCTACTGAATGACAGGCACAGATCTGCCCTGTCGCTCAGATGCGTGCTCCTTCCTAAGTACTGTAGCAGGGGGACTGACAGTGGGGGGCCTTGTCAGGTGTGACTGAAGAATGCTCTTGGCAGTCTGCAGTGGCCTAATTATAGTCTGAATTTTATTTTTAGGCTTATTGTTCCTTGAAGCAAGCGCAAAAACGTAAGTATGGCTGAAATGTAGATGGTGTTTTTAGTTTCATGCAGGTTCTAAGTAGAACCGTGTGCTGTGTAAGTGGATGGCCTCTGCAGACATGCACGTGAATTACACTGCAGTGAGGGTGTGTGCATTCCGTGTCAGGAAGGACAGCAGCAGACGCTTTTGTTTCATATTGCAAGAGAATGCGAAGTTCTGTTCCATCAAGGTTGTATCTTATTGTGCCCATTGATAACCCAGGTTAATAAATGAAATTATGCTTACATTTCACAAGTGTTTGACTTTCACAACCAAGGTTGACCAACATGTTTACACAGCACTTGTGATCACCTTAAGGAATGATTCAAGGACACACTCAGTGGCTAATGAGGTATAATGAATATTTCTGATCATCCTTGGAGTCCCAGCGTTGATCCCAGCACTCCCAGTCATAGTTCTCTGGTATCACACCAGGCAAGGGCAGACCAACCTGTTTGTGTTTATTTACTTCTGCTGTTAATCCCAAGAGAACTGATGTGTGAACATGGCTAAGCATGACTGTGTCACTACTACATGATAAAAATCACAAAATGATGGAAACCTGGAATCGTCACAGTATATTTGGAGAAACTTTAGAGAACCTGCTCTCATGAGAGTGGCTATCTCAGCCATCATGTAATATGCTAGCACTGCCGAGTAGAAGATTCAGTGTGCAAACCAAACTTAGAAATAGCTCAGCACTGTATTGTGTGCTCGCCACCACAGCCAATTCCCACATTGTTCTCTTAGCTCAGTTTTTGGTAATCTCTTATTAGATGACAGTGGCTAAGTGGAAGACATCATGGCGGTTCACTAAAGGTTAGCAGAAGGTCAGTGTAAATGTCTTACGTTTTCTAGAAAGCTGTGGGTTGTGAATAAAGTTGTTGATTGTCTCTTAGGGGAGAGAATGTAGAAGATGCTTTTCTTGAGGCTGCCAAGAAAATCTATCAGAACATTCAGGATGGAAGCCTGGATCTGAATGCTGCCGAGTCTGGTGTACAACACAAACCCTCAGCCCCACAGGGAGGACGGCTAACCAGTGAACCCCAACCCCAGAGAGAAGGCTGTGGCTGCTAGTGACCTCTTTCCTCTGCCCCTCATTTGACCTTTCACATCTGTCTGTTGGAAGCAGTACTTTTTACTGCCTCCTTGTCTTCTGTACATCTTACTGGGTTTAATTAAAAAAAGAAAAAACAACTCTTGTAAAAACAGTTTAACAATACTAAACTGCTAAACAACTAGTTGTAATCAGGTTCTCAAAGGCAAGTAGAGTAATAAATCTCTCCTGCATGGTAAATCTAGACTTTCCCCCTTTGATTGTCCTCGTGATAGGTTTGTCACCAATATGATTTAAACTGAGCACTGATGCAGGACTCGATTTTTACCTTCCCTTTTGGCAAGGCTTTGTCTCACTGTACGGTTTAAATTTGATCTCTTCAGCCTTTCTCCCATCTTTAAACTGTTCAAGTATGTCTATTGTAGCCAGAAAGTTCATTGCTGTGAAATGACTTCCAATGGCAGAGAAAAGGGAGTCTGTAACTGCTTTTGTTTTTGTTGGATAAATTCCCTGTTGTAGGGGTGGCAATTTTCTTGATGCGGTTTGCTTCTGTCTTAGCCTTGCACAGGGAAAAATACCCATTTATCTTTTCTTGTGCTTAATAGCTTTTCTTTTTTTTTACACCATTTTATCCTTCTCTCTTTAACAACGTAAATATGTATAAAATTTGAAGGAACCTAACTAACAATATCTTCTGTGTATATTATTTTAATGAAGAAAATAAATTGATTACTGGCATTGGAACAGTATAAAATACCAGTTTGTACAGTGTGACCTATATGTGACCATGTTACTCTCTTCCATCTCACACAAGGAAATAAGACACAACTTCAGTTTCACAAGTAATACTGGCTCCACCTTGGTGCTGGCAGTGTTTGGGGACAGACATAATGCTGGAAAGAGCTCCTGGCATCAGCGGAAACACTAGCGGATTCTATTCCATCTTTGCACTGTGGTTTACCTGCTGATTTTCTTAAATGTTCTTGTGTAATGAACAATGTGCTAACATGCTTTTCTTTTTGTAAACATCTTGTTACAGGCTGCATTCTTGCCTTACTGTATAGAAAAAGGAAGAAGGCTGGGTTTAATATTGCACATTTTAAGTTTTTATACTTTTATCTTGGAATGGTTAACTTCTGGACCAGCTAGCCGGAACCACAGGTCTGCTGTTAAGGGATTTTAAATTGTGCATTTTTAACACTAAGGTGAAATTAATGTTATCACTTGTACTCATAGGATGAGGGGCTATTTTATGTCTTGCTGGTGTAAATTGTTTAGTAAAAGGGAAAGTGTTTCTAAATGTGTATGCTGACATAAAGTTACTACTTTGCACTGGGTAGTCTGGCCACAAAAAGAACACCTTGTAAGAGAAACAAACCTTTAGAAGGCATCTGCTTTACTCAGTTGAAAGTGGCTGGGATTCAAGAGGCCATTGGAAGTGGTCACAGGGAAGCCCAGGCACATTATATAAAATGCTGTCAGCTCAATGCTGTGTTTAAAATTCACATTTTAAATCCCTCTTTACCAGACACTAATGAAAAAGAACATCTTTCTGGATTATAAACGTGGTAGTACCAGAGTTTTGTATAGTCAATGTTAAATAAAAGCCAAAACTGGAATGTGCAGAAAATAGGATCTGGTTTATTTGTGGATTCTCCTTTTGTCTTTGTTTAACTTAAAGGATTCCTGGAGTAGATTGGTATATTCTGTTAAAGACTTAGAGCGATCCATTTACTTACACTGTTGCATCACAAGGCCCAGGGACCATGACCTGCTGGTGTGTGTATATATTTACAAAAACAAATCAAATCATCCATCAGGGTACAAGGTAGCAATCAAACTAAAGATGACTTCGACTTGTGTAGGTGCAATGCCCTGACTCTCAGTTACAGTGGGTCTTGTTTTTGTGACAGAAGGGTTTATTCAGACTGCTGTACTCTTCGTTTGATGTAACAAAATGCTATTATCTAAATATTTGTAAATAAAGTACCTGTATCTAGATTGAATTGAACATAGTTGCATTATTTTTGAACTGTGAAGACTTTATTCAGATGACTACTTGGTATGAACTGTCAGTTTTTATTGCAGCATTGTGGTTAGTGTATGGCGAGGTCTGTGTAGCTCATAAAACTACTAATTGAGCTGGACTTCCATCCCTGTATATTGTATTTTTGAGGCTAGCACATTGGTGGCTAATAGTGTTCTTTCTTTACTGTATGTGGGGCCAAATTCTATTTGCATGTGTAACACCATGTAATAAACTTGGGAGTGTAAGATAGAGGAACAAATTGTCATATTGCAACATCTGTGTGCCAGACACTGGGCAGAATGGATTTGTTAATTTTTAACCCACAAGAGCTTGTGCAAGTGCTTGCTACTCTGGTGTTGTGATTGCTTTCCCTATGGAGGAGCTGCTCTGGTGGTAACTAGTGCTCATCTGCATCAGTACACCAGCAGTGTTGAGCTGTTTTTCTGAAGTCATAAAGTGTGGAATGCAATGACAGATGGAGAGAGTTGGTAGGTGGTGGTCACACTGTACTAGTAAAAGGTTATACAAGGTTTCTTTAGGAAGATGTCCTTTTGGAACTGGCAGGTTTTTGGTGTATGCAGTAGATCAAACCTAGGACTTTGCACATAATAAGGCAAGCATTACGCCACTGACTTACATCTGTGGAAGGGTGTTTTTGAAATCAGGTGTTGTGTTTCATACATTCCTTACCTCACTTTCTCAATAAGCTTATTGAGACTTTTTTTTTTTTTGCCTGTACGTCTCTTTTAAATACGGCCTTAAAAGAAATAGATGGTTTAAGTTCCTTCATAGTTCCCATTCCTACTTATGTGGAAGTAGAGATGAAGGATTCATATGATAGTTATTTGGTCCAGGCCCAGAAAATTGTGTTCCCAAACCTTGTCCATAATTCTGATTAGCCCATGCCTTTAAGCGTTTTTGCAAAGATGTAAAGTGAAAGTAAGGAGAACAGGAATACAGAAGACATGTGTTGGAAGTACATGCCTTCTAGAACATACTGTGCAGTAAGTAAGTAAGGTGTGACTCCCATTATCTGTTGTAATTATATTTACCCCACATCTTAATGGTTCAACTATAGCCAGACAGCTTGGTGAGAATATATATTCCTTATGGTGAGGGGCTGGTGGGCAGTGCTGTCTGTGCCTCAAAGTCTGTCCAGTCACCAACATCATTAGGATGGTTAGAGCCACACAGCTTTGACAGGGTTGGTCATTTCTAAAGAGATGTAGCAATCACAGAGTTGAGCTGTTAGAGTACTTAAAGGTTGACTGATAGACAGAACTGAGTCTCCAGAATACAGTCTTGATGTTTTCCACCAGAGAATTACTATTTTAATAGGCTAAAGAAAAGCAGTCTAAGTGTAGCGGAAGGAAACACTGCTAAGAAGATCAGGTAAAGATGGGAAAAAGGTTGGAAAATTGTCATTGTCATAACCTGATGACTTACCAAAGAATGCTTTGTGAAATGTCAAACAACAGACCCAAGTTGGCTGTACCGTTTATTTTCATATTAAAAATAATTTTGATCAGAATCTGAAAATAACTTATTAAGCCTTGGGGCTTTTAGTATATTCTTTTTCATGGTAACTAGACATACCAGTTATGGACTCAGGAGGAACAAAAACTTTCCAAGGCTGGGGGGAAAAATATTCTGGTTTAGACTTTATACATCTAATCCCATAGGTACACGTAATTTACAAAAACTTCAGTGTAAACAGTACAAACTACAATGCATTCTCAGAGTCTGATTCACAGGATCTTGGTAATATATTAACATTCCAATTAGGAAGTGAGGTAGGAAGAGTAGTTATTTCCTCTTAAGCTCACACAAGACCGTATTCCTGACCTCAGCTGAGGCTTCTTTTCCTACAGTAAGAAGAAGCAGAACAGATTAATTAACCCTCTTTAGCAGGTCAAAGCTGTAGAGAATGTGGTGGTGTGATGACTGCTAAAGTAGCTTGCTAAAGGACCTCTGGACCCTAGTCTGTAGTGCCGCGGACTGAATGAATCTGGGGATGTGTATGTGCTAGGCCAGGGCTCTACCATTAAGCCCAGTTTCTAGCCCCAAAATGTTCTAAGATAAATTTTACAAAATACTAACTAAAAGGTGACTAGTTCCTTTTTCTGGAGCTGCCAGACTTACAAATCTTCCAATTAAATGCTGGGCTGCTAACATACCCTGCAAGCAGGAAACTCAGCGGTGGTAACTGTGTGATTCTGATGGACCTTGCAAAACTTGGAAGGAGCTCTGAGAAAAAGGAAAAACAGTTTTAAGCACAGAAGTCAGCCCCTAACCCCAGCCCAATTCAAGGCTTCATCTCTCACTGGCCCAGATGACAGACAGCCCCAGATTGAAACAGTGCCTACAACTCACCTGTACCTCTTACGTAGAGCCCCTCAAAGCTCATGTATTTTTCTGTACCCACAGCTTCATGTTCTTACTAAGCACTTAACTGAGTCCATTAAGTTCTGGAGGGCCTTTACCTGACTTGTCTCCACTACAGGTGTTGAGGTAACCTTAATAAAATCTCAGTCCTGCTGCTCATTAGCTTTGTGACTCATAAGCTATTTGCCCTCCTCAGGCCAATTAAAGAAGCAACTGTCCTTGGACATTCCTTATGTTTTACACTTGGGACACACTGCTTTCTGGTAAAGGTAGGTTAGCCTGTATGTCCTGATTTGTCCTTTGCTATATCCTCGACCTGTCATTTACCATTTTATATAGTGCCTTGCCTACATAAAGGAACAAAATGTACCTTCCAGGATGTAAAAATTAAATGGGATGTTGATTGTACAGTGTTTAGCATATTTAGCCTGGAAATGCAAGCCATTTTCTGTTCAACAATAATGTGCTACTGTTGGCCTGTTCCATGAGTTACTTTATATTCTTGTTAAATGGTTATTAAGTCCCACACAGAAACCCTTTTGAGATCCAGAGTTTATAACAGACAGTGAAGATGTCTGCATTCAAATGTCTTGAGAAATGGGCAACACCTAAAACCCAGACTTGACCTCACAGGTCTAAGTTTTTACTTCTAAAAATGTGTTACAGCTTTTTTGCCTGCATGTAAATATCTGCACTGTTTGGGTGTCTGGTGTTCATGGAGAAAAGGGTGTTGGGTCCTCTGGAACTAGAGTAACAACAGATGATTGAGAGCCACCATGTGAGTGCTGGGAACTTAATCCAGATCCTCTGGAAGAGCAGCCAGTGCTCTTACCTGCTGAGCCATCTCTCCAGCACTGAACTTCTAAGCTCTACATTGATCAAGTAGAAAATAAGGAAATCTAGAAGTCAAGGACACAGACAAACTGACTGAATTTCTCCTGGGTCATCCTATCCAGTTCTAGTTCACTGACTAAGCCACCAGTTTACCTTCTTTTTGCACCTATAGACTAGGTAAACTTTCCCAGAGATTTCCAAGACAATTGACAGTGACATTAGATACCAAGTCTTGGATCACCAACCCCAAAGTTTTTAAGTATTCTAGATGGCACTAGACTCTTGAAGAGTGTCCCTCTTACCTGACTTTGTCCAAGTTGGGAGTCCTCCACAAGGGATGATTCTAGATGAGACAGACTGGGTGATGACGTTGAATCTACAGAGGTACTAGTGACCAGTTCTCCTAAAGCATCAACTTGTCTCCTCAGACTGTGTAAGGTACCCTCTGTCTGCTGCTTCCCTTTGATTAACACTTCTGCTTGCTTAGACATACAGTGTCGAAGTTGAGCCTGAAAAGTGTTACCAGACGGGGTTTACACAAAAGACATACACCTGAACCATTACTCAGCTTCTTACTCTTTTGTTTTGTTTTGTTTTTTGAGGCAGGGTTTCTCTGTGGCTTTGGAGCCTGTCCTGGAACTAGCTCTTGTAGACCAGGTTGGCCTCAAACTCACAGAGATCCGCCTTCCTCTGCCTCCCGAGTGCTGGGATTAAAGGCGTGCGCCACCACTGCCCGGCAGCTTCTTCATCTTTGATAAGCAAGTCTGACTTCAATAAAAGGGAATTAGGACGGGGCATGGTAGTATACCTTTTAGTCCCTGCACTGGGGAGGCTGAGGCAGGAGAGCCCCAAGTTCAAGGCCACTCTACAGTTCTAAGACCGCCTATGGTACAGAGGGAGCCCCTGTCACATGGAAGCATATAGGTTAAAGAACACAACTGCACATCAGAATTGTGGACTGGACCGAGTGCCCTGCATGTGCTAGGCAAGTGCTGTACCACTGAGCTATATATTCAAGGCCCTAGAATTCAAATTTTTTTTTTTTATTGATAGCTGTTTACTACTGTGTGGTATCAGCTTCTCTGAACTTTTACAATGTGATCTCTAAACTTCTGGAGTGCTGCTAAAGAGTGGACTGAGTACGTGGGCATGGAAACGTTTCTCCACTCTTGCCAAGTGCCAACTATCTCATACTGGCTTTTTGTAATTTCTTAAAGAAGCAACCTTGAGTCGATCTTCACGGTGGCGCAGTCTCTCACGGAGTGCTTCTCCACGCCAGTGTTCATCCTTTTTCAGAAAGCAAAGGAGACCAATGAGTCACCAACTGACACGAGTGGGAGCCTACCATCTTTCCCTCCTACCCTGGCACCCCAAAATCTGTTTTTAGCTTTACTGGGGGAGGTGGGAACCAAACTATCACTCTGTGAAGCCCAGAGAAGAGCAGGACAAACTTTACCATGATGTGAACTTGGGAGAAGTTAGATTTTTCTTCAAAAAGTCTCTCATTTGTGGTGAATGGGAAATTCTCTTTTAAGCTTTCCAGCTCTCCTAAGTTTTCGTTTCTTTCCAAAATAGCTGCTAGATCTGCTGGTAGTTCTGGAAGAAACTGGTTGAGATTCTTCAGACTGGTTCTGATTTCATCTTTCACCTCAGACTTAAGTGACCTCATTGCATCACTGATTTCCATTTGCCTTCTCTCCAAGTCTTTTTGGTTTGCCATCTAAAGAATGAATTGGAGTCAAACACCAGTACTTAGAATCAGGCTGCTTAATGTGTCTTATATCAAAGGATCTACAGATACTGGACTGGCTCAGGAAAGTGCAAGTATAAGGACACACAGACTGGGCAAGGTGGGGAGGCAGACAGGTCAATCTTTGGAACTCCCTGGCCGGCTTGGCTAACTAGTGAGCTTCTGGTTCAATGAGAGCCCCGTCTCAAGTCAGTAAGAACAATTAGAGGAAGACACCAAGGGTCTTTCTCTGTCTTCTACATGAACCACTAAATGTAAGCAACACCCATATCCACACTATATAATATCCTAACACCACACACGCACACAAACATCACACAATATCCTAATACCACACACACAGGCCACATAATACCCTAACAACGTACCCTAAATAATACACACCCAACAAACAATACCTTAACACACACACCAAACAATACCCTAACCATACATACATACATACACCAAATAATACCTTAGCAATACACATGCCAAGCAATACCCTAACACATACACACATACATCAAACAATACCCAGCTGAGATGGCTCAGTACAGTGTGAGTCATACATGAGGACTGCAGTTTGGTTTCCAGCATTCACATGAAAATCTTGGTGCTGTGGCATGTGTTTGCAATTGCTGTGGTAGGGGGTATGGATGGAGACAGGTATGGGGTCTGTCCTAATTGGTAACTCTCAGATCCCAGTGAGAGACTGTGTTGGTTAGTTTTATGTCAACTTGACACAAGTTATACTTATTTGGGAAGAGGGACTCTCAGTTGAGAAGATGCCTCTAAGACTGGCCTATAGATAAGCCAGTCATTTTCTTGTCTGTCAGACATTTTCTTGATGAATGACTGATGTGTGAGGGTCCAGGATAATGTAGTTGGTGCTGTTTCTGGGCTGATGGTTCTGTGTTGTATAAGAAAGCAGGCTGAACAAGTCATGAGAAGCACGCCAGTAAGTAGTGTTCTTCTGTGGCCCATTTCAGTTCCTGCCCTGACTTCCCTCTGTGATGGAGTGTAACCTGACAGTTGTAGGGTAAAATAAACCCTTTCCTCCCCAAGTTGCTCTTGGTCATGGTGTTTATCACAGCAATGGAAACTCTAAAGATAGCAAGGTGGATGTCTTCTGAGGAATGACACCTGAGTTTGATCTCTGGCCTCCACCTGTACATGTACACATGTAAATTACTACACACATCAGTGCATGTGTGAGCACACACACACACGCACCATAAAAAGTTGAGGGGTGGAGGGAGGTATTGGTTAGTCAATAAAGTACTTGTCTTGCAAGCATGTAAACTTGAGGTCAATACTCAGAACTCATAAAATGTTGAGCATAGGGACATGTGTGATCTTAGTGCTGGAGAAGTGGAGGCAGGGCCTCCTTGGGGTTCCTGCCCAGCCAGTCTAGTCTAATAGGTAAGCTCCAGGACAAGGAACCCTGTCTAAAGAGACAGGGCTGGGTTTCCTGACAATGATACCCAAGGTGTACTCCAACTCCACACATGCATGGACCTGCACCTTAGGAGCCTGTGCCTGCACACCTATTTTTTAAAAACAGTTGAGCTGGCCCAGCAGGTAAAGTTAAGCCTGCTAACCTGAGTGGAACCCCTAAGACCCAGTAGGAAGGAGAGAACTGGCTCCCTCCAGTTGTCTTCTGAACTCCACGTGTGTGTGTGTGTGGGGGGGGATGCACTCACACAACACAAATAAATAAATGTCATTTAAAAAAAAAAGCTAACTGAAAATAATTTTAGAAGTATATTTTTAACCCATACTTTTTCCTTAAGTGTATGTCTAAATTTTAGGGCTGTAAAAGATTTAACTTACAGCATATTCTTAACAATAAACTTCACAACTCCCACATGCAACATATAAAGCCTGCCTGAGCCCTGGGGAAGGGTGTCCAGCTGGGCTCTGGGGTGAATACCTGTTTCTTGAGCTCCAGGTACTCATGCTGCATCTGGTTGAGCTCCTTCATGAGGCGCCTGGCCCGCTCGTGGTTGTCCTGGGCTACCAGTTCAATTGTGGCCATTTCCTTTTGCATGCAGCTATTCTCCTGTTTTTGCTCCTAGCATAGAGGGACGCAAATTCTTTGTAGTCACGTATGGGCAATTGTAGTTACTGGCTTCCACACTCACTAGCGTTATAACCACCTCCGTTTCTATAGCTGCAGAATGGAGCTAAGTCTATCTGCATTCTGGAGGCAGGTGGGTGTAGTATGGCTGGGAGAATCCCAAAGTTTGAACCTCGGATCTTTAGCATTATCTCTGACAAGTTACTTCCCCCTTCTCCAGTCCACTTTGAATATCTGTGAAATGGTAACAATATCATCATGGGTAATGTATATGTGTGGGTTATTTTATTTATTTATATATTTGTGACAGGGTATGTAGCCACTATGTAGCTCTGGCTGACCTAGAACCTACCATGTAAGACTAGGCTGGCCTCAAACTCAGAGATCTTTGGCCTCTGGTTCTGAGTGCTGGGATTAAAGGTGTTTGCCACTGTGCCCAGATTAAATTTCAGACATCTAAATTCCATCACCTTGTCTAAGTCCTAGTGTAAGCACACCACCCTCTGGGAAATGCACCCAGATTCCTTTCATACAGCAGATTCCACTATTCCCTGCAGAGAGCAGGGAGAACCCATTCTTCGGAAATCCACTGTGCTCATTGCTCTCAATGATGTAATTATCCCTCCTCCGACCAACACACCTAGTTCAAGGGTAAAAGCATGGTACACCATACTTCCTGGTTTTTATATATCTGATAAAAGCCAGTGTTGACCAAAAAGGGCAGAATGCAGCTATACAAAGGTTTCTACCAACCCAACACCTGGCAGCCCACAGTGGGCTGAACACAGTGCACAGCTCTGTGCTGTGCTGATACTGTCCATAGGATGGCCCCCTGCTGGCAGCCAGAGCTGCTCTGGGGCTAATGACCAAGTCTCAGAAAAAAAACTCATCTTGTGCTTCAACAATAAATTATGATTAAATACCATTATGATTAATTACCACTGGGTTAGGGCCTGGGTTGATGAGTAATTTATTTTCTCTCCAGTGAAGCAGTGGATAAGTAAAATGTATATGTCAATTCAATGTAAACCGATTGTTTACTCTAGACTTTCAGGGTAGCAAATACTCACTAGAAGGTTTTTCTCTAGTTGGTTCCGCTGTATCTTTAATGCTTCCTTTAGGCCAGCCACCTGCTTCTCCGCCTTTTTCCTTTCTGTTAAGAACTGATTTCGCAGTAGGCTGAAATCTGCTCTCATAGCGTCTGCCTCTTTCTGCAGGGCCAACAGCTCACTTGACTTCTCCATTAGCTGCTGTTCCCGTTCTGAAAGCTCCTGTTCTGGAATGTGAGCATGTTTAGTAGGTTTGGCCAGAGGCCCTGGACCAGCTGTGGGCAGAGCTTTCTACCTCATGGACAGGCTGTCTTACAGTGGTGCGTTACCCACTCTGCTGTTTCCCTCTAGTACCTGGTTTTACAAGCCTGCCCCGACCCACTCCATGGGCTGAAGAAAGGCTCACCAAGAAAGCAAATTGATTCCAGAATGGATCCCTATACTTAACCTTCAGTGCTGATACTGTATTTCTGAACAGCAGGGGTCAAATCCACCCCACATGCACAGCTCCCAAAAACTTGCCCTTGAGAGTCTAACTTCACACTTTCCCACTCATCTTCCTGGATGATGAAGAAGGGCATGAAGAGACACTTTGGCCAGTTTTAGGGTCAAACCTCACCACAAGGACAAATTTCCCCGACCTCCCTGTGGCCTCAGCCATCTCTCACAGGGCTGCTGCCCTCCTTCTGCCTCCTTAGAAGGGCCAGGGTCTGAGTCTTCTCACAATACTTCACAAGACGAACAGAATAGCGCTCCACCCTGTCAAACCCCTGCAGTGTACTTACTGGCCTGGGATAGCGTCTTCTCCAGGCTCTCACTGCACCGCTCCTCTTCCTGCAGGGTTCTGAGGCGTCCTTCAGCTGCAGACACGTCTGTGAGCAGCTGCTCCAGTTTGAGCTTCTGTTCTGTCAGCTCCTTCTCCAGCTGCTCTTGCTGCTGTATCAGGGTCACTTTACCAGCCTCTAGCTTCTGTTCCTCACTTTCTCTTTCCTTCTGGAGTTTTTGAAACATCTAAATAGAAAATCACCTTAGTCAGTCATATAGGAATAAGTGTCCCCGATGATCCTCAGAGAGATTCCAGTTCAAAAGAAAGGAGAGAGATGTCTGCAAGGGGAAAGGGGAGGCAGAGACAGACAGACAGGCAGCGAGAACAAATGCCAGTGCCTTTATAAAGATGAAGCAAGGTCTGGAAAGCCACCTGGCCGCCATGAGAAGAGGATGCAAGGTGCTAATTTATTACCATGTGGCCATTAAGATCTTTACAGGACCAATGCCTGAGACTGAACAGTCCGTAACTTACAGTAATCAGAGTCAGTCACCCCGGAGATGCACACAGGGCAGTCTTGGGTTAGGAGGTAGGAGGCACGAAGCTCCCATGAAATGCAGAACACCCCCTTTTCTGTGCAGTACCGTTTCTTGCTGGTCTAGCTGGAGCTTGCTCTCTCTGATTTCACTCTGAAGTTCCTGAAGTTGTTGTTCTTTAGTCTCTGTCTCTTTCTGGCAGCTCTCAAACCTGGCAATCCATTTGCTGATGTCCTTCTGCAGCTGCCCCTGTTCACTGAGCAGAGCATTCTGGCGCTGGGTGGTGTGGAGCAGGTCCTTTAGACGAAAGAACACATTGGGACTCCTTACAAAGCCACTTCCTAAGGTGACCAGTGTCTGTTTAGCACCAGGTCTGAAAAGTGCCACACCCTTGACTCTCAGCAAACTTAACAGAAAAGTGCCCAGAACTCAGAGTTAACACCCGGCTTGCCTTCTCTCAGTGCCTACTTAACAAGTAGGATGGCAAGGGATGGCAAACCTCACTAAAGTTTCGGTTGCCCTGTTAACAAGATGCGGATAAACAGCACTCTGCAAAAACTCAGGACTGCTAGGAAGACGAAGAAAAACTATAAACAAGGGCTAATCCTTTTGTTACTATCTGAAATCTTTAGACAGGTTCAAAACTTAGAACAAATTTGAAAGAGTTAGCTTTATTTTTAACACAGAAATATTTAAGAATCTGACATCATACAAAGAATTTTTTGAGGGCTGGAGAGATGGCTCAGTGGTTAAGAGCAATGGCTGTTCTTTCAGAGGACCCAGGTTCAATTCCCAGCACCCACATGGCAGCTCACAACTATAATCCCAATTCCAGGGAGATCCAACAGACATACATGCAGGCAAAACACCAATGCACATAAAATAAAAACAAAAAAGATTTTTGAGCCAGGCCTCAACCCCAGCACTCAGGAGGCAAAGGCAGGTGGATCTCTGTGAGTTCGAGGCCAGCCTGGTCTACAGAGCTAGTTCCAGGACAGGCTCGAAAGCAACAGAGAAAAATCTTGTCTTGAATACCCCCAACCAAAAAAAAAAAAATTGTCTTGTAAGTTTTATGTCTTAGAAACACAGAATTCTAAAGGTAAAGGAAGAGAATTTAATGTTTCATCTAATTTCTTGAAGCCCTCTGAACCCTAAACTGTATATAGTCCTGCTCTCACAGGCTGACACCTCAGAAGCACAGGGTCACAAGCTGCACTAGTCAGCTCCTGACTGGATGGATGCTTCAACTGACACCTGCTCTGCAGTTCCGCAAGCAGTCTCATGGGGGTGGAGAGCACCTGTGCCTTAGGTCCCCATGTCCTGGTAGAGGCTTCTAGGACCTGCTGTTTGACTCTGGTCTAACTACTACCCTACTTCTTCCTAGCTTCGGGTAAACTTGAACCAAGTGCTAACACAGACCAGAGAACCATCCCAGGACCAAAGTCTTATCTGAAGGCAGTGCTGTGTAGGTAGGTGGCCCTATGGAGCTGCGTAGGTGGCCCTATGGAGCTGCGTAGGTGGCCCTATGGAGCTGCGTAGGTGGCCCTATGGAGCTGCGTAGGTGGCCCTATGGAGCTGCGTAGGTGGCCCTATGGTGCTGCGTAGGTGGCCCGATAGAGCTGTGTAAGGGGCTATATGGTGGTGTGCTGGTGGCCCTATGGTGCCGTGTAAGGGGCATACGGTGTTGTAGTGCCAGATGAAAGAAGTCAATTATATTTGTGAACCTTACCTGCTTTGCTACGTTCAAATGGTCTTGGGTATTATCTAGTTCCTCCTGTAGTGAGTTTATGGCTTCCCGTTTATCTACAGAAACATTTTCAGAAAATGTTATTTATACATATGCATACAGTTTTTCACTTGAACCTCCTCAAATTTCATCAGAACTATACTTATTTCTGTTAAAACAATGACAATGCTACACTACCTTATTAAAGTAGTGTACAGGGCAAAGACATGTACAACCTAGGTAGGGGTTTTCAAAGATTTCCCTATTTTCTTATTTCAAAGAATTCATAAACACTTAGATAATAATGTTGGTTAAATTCATAGTTTAAAAATGGGTGTACTGCACATTACTTCTGGAAATGTAAACCTGGAAGACTCTTTCATAAAACAATGCGTAGATAAAGTTGGTATATGTGATCTTGAGTAAACTGCAAGAAATTAAGCCTCAGTATCATCACCTGTAAACAGATAATGGATAAAATACTGCTTTCTATGTCAAAAATGCTACAAAGGTTTTGTTTGCTTTTGATACAGTGTCTCATTATGCAGCCCAGTTGGTTTTAAACTTAATGTTCCTCCTGCCTCAGCCTAATGAGTACCGTGTGTGTCACCAGATCTAGTTTTGTCACATGGATTAAAAGTGAGACAGTACATACATCATGACTAGAACATAATAAATGCTTAATAGCTATAAATACTTAGCCATTTCTCCTGCATAAGTGAACAGAAACATTTGGTAGCAAGAGACATTTCTACTATTTGGGTGCACGTGCACACACACAGAGTTATGGTGCGAGGAGTGACGTCAACCTATTACTACTGCATGTATTTGTGCGAGTGAGTATGAGCATGAGCCATGCAGCAATGTGGAGGACAGAGGTCATCATTTGGGAGTCAGTTCTTTCCTTGTACTGTGAGCTTGAAGTTCAGGTCGTCAGGTTGGTGGCAAGTGCTTTTTACCTATTGAGCCACCTCGCTGGCCCAAAAGTAATTTTTTTTTGTTTGTTTTTGTTTTTTTTTTCCAAAAGTAATTTTTATATAATTTTTTTGTTCTAATTCTAAACTGTTCCCTAAGGAGCATAAATTAGATTTTAAAAAACAGCTTACAATAAAATCCACGTATCATGTGTGTCTTAAAAGCATATGATTTAGACCTGGTATATTTATTGAAGTGGCACAATCAAATCCATAATCCAACTTTAGAAAGAAATCCCATGCCCCATTTTGCATCACTCACTTCTCTTAGGGGCAAGCTGCGGGCTGCGGAGTCATGAGTCTGCAGTCTGTCCCTTACCTTGGAGCTGCTGCTGCACCATGGAAATGTCGCTGTGTAGGGCTAGCTTGTCTTGGCTCAGGTGCTCCAGCTCCTGCTGCAGCTCTCTGACACGCAGTTCCAGCTTCCCTAAGGTTGACTGCTCTGTTCTGTTGCTTTCTTCAGAAGCTGCCAGCACTCTACCATGGAACAGAGCAGACTGTTAAGCGGAAAACACGCACACATGAGGCCGACTGAGGGGCAGTGCACAGTAGGAAGTCGGGATGAGGATAAGGCCTGGAATACAGGATGCCAGAACTCATTTCCAAAAGACACCTTACCAGCATTCCAAATGGGAAATTAAAAATAAAAGACTCACCAAATTTTACACGTGACATTCAAAATTCCCAAAACAAAACAAAATAAAACTGAGTGATAAACACAGACTGCAAACTCAAACTCATCAGTAAGTGAAAAAGCAGGAAACACACTATATGTATAATAGGGTTTGCCCGTTACTGCAGCCATTCTAGCAAGTGTGTATCGCACTGTGGTTTTAAGTTGGGTGTCCCTAGTGATGAATGATACTTAGCATTTTTTCATGTGCTTCTTTTCCATCATTTAGCTTCCATGAAAATATATGTTCAAATCTTTATTTAGCCCATTTAAAAAACTAAGTTATTTTCTATTAAGTTTTGAAGGCTCTTTATAATAAATATTTTGCAGATTTAAGTCTTACATTACACACATGGTTGAGAAGATTTTTCTCCTAACTCTTGTCATGCATTTTTATTACTTTCAAAAATGTCTTTTGGAGAGATCTTTTAAATGTCTTGTTTTTATTTTTATTTTTTGAGAAAGGGTGTTTCTATGTAGCTCTGGCTGTCCTGGAACTAGCTCTGTAGACTAAGCTGGCTTGGACTCACGGATTTCCACCTGCTCCTACCTTCCGAGTGCTGGAGTTAAAGGCGCGTGCCATCACACCCGGCTTGCATGTCCAGTTTTTAATAAGGTCACTTATTACTGCTGTGCATGTGTCTGAGCGCAGGCCAGAACACAGCCTCCAGGAGCCAGTTTCCTTTCTCCCTGCTGTGGTTTCTTGTCATGTTTCTGCTATGGTGTGCTTTCCAGGTTGGCTGGCATGTGGGCTTCCAGGTGATTCTCCTACCTCTGCCTCCCATCTCTCCACAAGAGTGCTGGGATTCCCAATGCGCAACCCCAGCATCTGGTCTTTTATGTGGGTTCCAGGGTTTATCTCAGGTCATCAGAGCATTTGTGCCTTCTTGTCAGCATTAAATGTCCTATTTACTTATCTAATTTTGTGCATATGTGTAAGCATATGTATACCTGTACAGGCATGCATGAAATGATACAATCTCTCTCTGAACCTGGTACTCTTTTGGGTAAATGAGCTAAGCCAGTAGGCCCATGGGATCTTGCCTTCTTTTTACATTGAGTTCTGGTACCTGGAACTCAGGTCCTCACTGAGCCATCTCCCCACCACTGTGCTTTACTGTTTTTGTATGGATCATGTTTTTGGTGCCTAGATAAGAAAGTTTTTGTCCTACTTGAAGTCACAAAGGGCTTTCCTTCTCTTAAGTTTTATATTTAACTTTTATATTTATGTTTATGGCTCATTTTTTTTACACGTATTTATTCAGTTGGAGAGGGGGAATGCATATGCCATGTTGCATGTGTGGAGATAAAATGACAACTTAAGGAGTTGTATTCTTCTACTTTGTGAATTCGGGAAATTAAACACAGGTTATCCCAGGCTTGGCAGCAAGAATCTTTACCCACTGAGCCATTTTGTTGGCTTATGTGAATGGGTGTTCAGCCTGCATGCATGTCTGTGCACTATTTGCATGCCTAGTACTCACAGTGGCCAGAAGGTAGTGTCACATTGCCTGGAACCAGAGATACTTATGGTTATTATATGCGACCATGCAGGTGGTAAAAATTGAACTCAGAACCTCTGGGAGAGCAGTAAATGGTTTTAACTGTTGAGCCATCTCTCTAGCTCTTTTTTTTTTTTTTTGAGACATGGGAAGTTTCAGGTCCCCTAAAACTGGAGTTACAGACAGTTGTGAGCTGCTATATGGGTGCTGGGAGTTGAACCCAGGTCCTCTAGAAGAGCAATCAGTGCTCTTAATCACTGAGCCATCTCTTCAGCCCCTATATGAAGTCTTAAAATCAAGTTATATTAATCTTAAATCATTTTCTTACTTCCTGGTTTTTCTTCATGTATGTCTAAAGAATTCTATGAATTGTTGGTCTTTTGCTTTCCTTATAAATTTTAGAACCAAATTTTGAATTTCTAAAAAAGGAAGAAAAAAAATGCTTACTGGGATTTTGACTGCAATTGCTTTCAATATATAGATCAATCTGAGAACAATTTGTCTTTTTTACAGAAATGAAGAAAATGTTCCTTTGCATTTGTTTCCAGCAAAAGACTGTGTGCGTGTGGTTCAGAGGACACCCTTCGGTGTTTAGAGCTGCTCGCCTTTTTCTTTTTGAGGCAGGGTCTCTTAGTGCCTAGAGCTCATGCAGGTTAGGGTGGCCTTCAGAGACCTCCCTGTGCTGGGACTATGAGTGTGTATCTGTGCGTCTGGCTGGTTCTGCATTCACACGGGCTCTGGAGACTGAACTCAAGTCCTCATGCTTGAAAACAAGCACTCTACTCTCCAATCCCAGGCCAGATTGCTTGTCTTTTTATTTTATTTTTTAAAAAAGAAAACAAGCTATCTTTCTTCATTTTACATACCAATCCCAGTTCCCACTCCCTCACCTCCTCCCATTCCCTCCATCTCCCGGCTCCCATCCACTCCTCAGAGAGGGTAAGGCACATTGCTTTGGGGAGGTCCAAGGCCCTCCCTACTATATCTAGGCTGAGCAAGGTATCCATCCAAAGAGAATGGGTTTCAAAATGCCAGTACAAGCAGTAGGGATAAATTCTGGTGCCACTGCCAGTGGCCCTGCAGCGTGTCCAGCCATACAATTGTCACCCACATTCAGCGAGGTAGTTTTTGAAAAAATGCTCTTAAGGGGAGAAAAGTTGAAAAAAAAAAAAGGCACCAAAAAAAAAAAATCAGAAAATTATGCTATAAAGTTTGTAAAACATTTTTTTTCTGTTATATTTTTTGCTGTTTTGTTGATTGAGTCAGGGTTTCATTGTTTAACAGTGCTGGCTATCCTGAAACTCGCTCTATAGACCAGGCTGGCCTCAAACTCACAGAGATCCACCTGCCTCTGCCTCCTGAGTGCTGGGATTAAAGGCGTGTACCACCACACTTGGCTTTTGCTATTGATTTGAGACAGGTTCTTATTAAATAGCACTGGTGGCTTAGAACCTGCTATGTAGGCCATGATGGCCTTAAATTCACAGCAATGCTCCTGCCTTAGCTCCTGGGTACTAGGATTCCAGACATGCAGCACTACTTACCTTTTGGCATGTGAAGACTTCTTTTCCCAAGTTTCACACTGCTCTTGGAGATCTTCCTTTTCTTTAGTCAAACACTCCACGCATGACCGCAGTGCCTGGGTCTCGGCCCTCACTCGCTCTATTTCCCGCTTGTCTCTCTCCAGCAGCTGCTTCTGCCACTCTATTTCCCTGTTCTGCTGCTGAGCTGTCTGCTGCAAACTCTCCAGCTCCAGCTTCTCCTGAGTCAGACAGGAGAGACTTCAGAACCCTGGGGAGAAAGGCTCAGGGCAAAGGCACAGGCTTTCCTTCGTACCTCCAGCACGTCCACCTGGGTCTTCTCCAGCTCTGTCACCTTCTGGTCGTGCTGTAGCCTCAGACCTTGGAGCTCACTGTTTTCAAGTCGCAGTGTGTCTGCAACATTCTTTAGCTCTGACAGGGACAAAGCGGTGGGTCAGTGCTAGGAAGAGAGCCAGGAGACAGAGCACGAGCACGGCAGACTGCAGCTCCTTGTTGACCGACAGAAACACAATTTTGCTGAATTACCTAAATGCTAATTTTATTTTTAAAGGAAAAATCTTTTTGAAAGTCCTGTTAAAAACACTAATTTGTAGCTGGCTGGTGGTGGTGCACACCTTTAATCCCAGCACTGGGAGGCAGAGGCAGGCGGATCTCTGTGAGTTTGAGGCCAGCCTGGTCTACAGAGCGAGTTCCAAGACAACCAGGGATGTTACCCAGAGAAACCCTTCTGGAACCCACTCCCCCACCAACCAAAACCAAATCAACTAAACAAAAATGACACTAATTTGTTAAAAACATTTAATAAAATTCTGATTCTAGGAGCATTTATTTCCATTTAGAATGAACTAAGTACTTTTTTTGAAAAAATATTAATTAAAATAGGAAAAACTTGGACCCACATGGTGGAAAGAACCAATGCCCCAAAAGTTGTCCTGACTTCAATACTGTTCTTCACATGCACACATATAATAAGCAAAACAATGTAATAAAAAACCTCAAAAGATGACTACTACAAGAGCATTTTGGGTGTTTATTTCAGGAGTACACTTTATTTGGCTGGGCATGGCCTCAATGGTAGTTACCTAAAAGCCTCAGGTGGACTGGGAAGCTCTGGACAGGAAACTGATGTGAGCGAGTAAAGCCTTCCGTCCTAGTCTTTGAATGCCGAGTGTGTGCACAGACTAGCAATGCGGCTTCCTCCTCCCTAATATATATAGCCTGAGACTGCTATGCAGGCCTACAGAAACTTCCTACTGAGACTGGACCCCTACCTTCACTGTGCTGCATACAATAAAATGAGGATCGGGCTGCGTGGAGTTGGTGCTGCTCTAGAGGAGTGAGTGTGGCCCACCTGATCCCTACTATTCTGTGCATGTCTGCTTATCTGTTTTTTCCCCATTCCCTCACTTCCCAGACAGGTTTCCAGGACACTGCAGGTAAAAAGCATTTGCTAAGTAGATATGAGGACCTGAGTTTGGATCCCAGAACCCACAGAAAAAGCTGGGTGTGGCTATAACTGTAGTATTAGATGTGTGTATGTGTGGGGTGGGGTGCAGAGGTAGGAGGATCACTGGGACCAGGTTTAATGAGAGCCCTTGTCTCAAGGGAATAAGATAGTGACCCAACAGGACATCAGATGTCCTCCTCTGGGCTGTGTACACACGTAGGCATGCACACACTATGCTCACATAAAATAAAACATGATAATAAATAAATAAAATAACTGGGCTATATCTCATACTCACCATTCACCTAAATTTTTCACTCTAACTTTTCATGTCTCTAAGTATTAAACATAAGCCTTTTCTTTCCAGTTCTGTAATCACAAATCATGCTATGGTGCACATAAAGGCTGGTGCTCTCTAGATGAGCAGAAATGGGCACTTCAGCTTGCTGTTTTTCAGTCGGCTTTAGTGGCTGTACCTGATCTGATATCTTACCTACCTACCATCTATGGCCCCACAGCCCCGAGGCCTGGCGAGATTCCAGTCATACCAGCACCAGCTCTGTTGTTGCCACCAAATGTACTTTTTTGACTAAGCCTCTATCATTCTCTTTACCAATAAAGATTCAGGAGCCAGATGTTGGGGTGGAAACCTGCTAGCTCAGAGAGGCTGAGAAGCAATCAGCTGGTTTTCCTTTTTGGCCAGAGACCTAACAAGAGAGCCTCTCTTCAGCTGTCCCAAACCAAAAATTACCATGAAACTCCCTACTTTTTCCTGTGTGTCTCTGCCTCTTTATCCATCTTCCTGGCTCCTCCATATTCTGTATGGCTAGTCCTGTCAACTAATCCAAGGTTGATTTTATTAACACAGCTTTGGGTTTCACAGTATGATCAAATAGCCCACAAAATTGGTTTTACAAATTTGAATATTTGAAACCTCTCTGTTATACCCCATCAGTTCTAAGTAAGAGCCTTCCTCCCGACAGCATACTCTAATCAGCCACTAATATGGCTACTTCCCTTTAAATAAACCTTAACAAACGGAATGGTAGGGACCATCATGTTCCTTTTATAACTTGCTCCTCTTTGGTTATCAGTGAGCTTACAACCCACAAGATGTCAGCGTGGTGAGGTGTGCGGCACAGAGACCCCAGCCCCACACTTTGCTCTTTAAACTCACCAGCCTTATGTTTCAGCAGCTGCTGTAAAACCACCTGAAGGTTTCCTTCTTCTTTCTCCATCTCCTGCTTTATAAGTGCAAGCTGAGTCTTCTTTTCACTGATGTGGACATTCAGTTCTCCTTTCTGGAAACTCAGTTCTTCCAGCAGAGACTTTACTTCCTGTGTTTAAATAAAAGTCATCTCCTCTGTGAAGAATTGCCATCTTTTTCACAGGAGTCGGTTCTGTTGTTGTTTTATCTCATACACCTGATTTGCAAATTAGTTTATAGCAATTTTTGCCTTTGGTACCAAGAACAGAACCATATTTTATACTACCGTCTACCGTGTAACAGAAAAAGTAACATACATTCATGCATAGGTCTTTGTGCAATTTACCCCATACAAAGACTGCTTCCAGCCTCAGTGTCTGTCAGGGCAGAGATGGTCACAGACAAGAGGCTGCTCTCCAACCCAAGAGAAAGAAACTCCTTAAGAGCGACTGAAAAAAAAACAAAAAAACCCAAACCAAAACAGGAGGTTGCATGTGGCTGAGCTTTGAGAAACAGGCATAATGGGATGTAGACTGTGCCTGGGATAAGGGCATTTCTGGACAGGAAAGACACGAGAAAGCCAAGAAGCAAGACAACCTAGAGTGTATCCAGCTACCACTTGACTGTCTCATCACCAATACATTAACACATGCCCAACAGCACCATGGAGGAGGCCTTCCTATCTCCATTTTGGGAGAACCAGGGAAAAGCTTCAAAATAAACCTACGGCACTGCCCTGGACTCCTAAGAGAGCCTATTGTCAAACATACCCTGATGTGACTGCACTTTTCAGCGACTTCCGTCTCGCCCAGTGTCAGGGCTTCCTGGAGGTCAGATTTTGCCTGGACCAGGCTGTCCTGGAGTAGGAGCAGCTCCTCCCTTCTATGCCTCAACTGCGTATCTAGGTCAGCCAGCTCCTGCTGCTGGCTTGTCACCTGAAAAGGGAGACATGGGAAGTTGGACTTCAAGATGTATATATTCTTAATACTTTTTGTATTTTCCTATCTTTTCTACAACTAATAAACCTTATCCAACAATCCTCAAGAATAAATATGTCTTAATTAGTCTTCTTCCGAGTATCTAGCCACACCTGGCTTTTCAGTGTTTCCAGCTCAGCTCTCTTGGCCTGAAGGATAGTCTCAGATTCTTTGAGGATCTGCAGGTGGCGATCCTCATTGCATTCTGCTATCTCGATGTCTCTTTGCAGACTCTGAAGCCTACAAAGCAGGGCAGTACTTCAGCAGCCTCTAATGGGCCCTGGTACCCACAGCTGCTGCGGCCCCCACCCCCACCCCACGGCCCCTCAGAGGCCTTTACTCACTCTTCTGTCAGTTTCTCCTTCTTCTCATTCAGACACTGGAAATCTGCATCTTTGGCTGCTACAACTTTGTTTATTTCTTTCAGGATCTCTTCTTGTTTGATTTTGTGCTGCTCCAAGTCCTCTGCGTCAGCCTGGAGCAGTCTACAATGGATATTTATCCCCTGGCTCTTCAGGCTTAGCACGCATCAGCCATTATTACCTCAGCCCTCAGTGCACCTCAGCCCTCAGTGGCATAGGAGTCAACCCATCTCAGCAGTCCCGAGGTCACCTACCTCAGTAGCACTGGGGTCCACCCAGCAGTCTGGGCTCCACCTACCTCAGAAGTCTGGGGTCTACCCACCTTAGCTGCTGCTCGGCTTTCATGAGGTTAAGTGCAGTCTCCTGGGCTCTCTTTTCTAATGCCTCAGCATCTGACTCAGTTTGTAATAAATTTCTTTCAGCATCAGCAAACTTTTCAACAGCATTCTTTGTCTAGAAGAGAAACTGCCATTAAAACCAATTCGACTATAGTACTCACCATAGTTATTTACCGTTATTAACTGGTACAAATCTCAGTAAACGTGATACAAACAGAAATACCTGAAAACATTCCTTTGCTATGACTCTCTAATACTTAGAGAGTTGTCCAGAAGCAAATAATTACTATGTAAAAATGTAGTTAGATAAATCTGGACAAATGAAAGATGAAGAGATAGTGAATTAAAACAGACTACGACCTAGTCTTTGTAATGACGGTGTAGCAGCATGCAGATGTCAGAGTACGCTAGACCAGAAAAGTACTTCAAGTGGGGTAAGCAGGTGAGAGGAACTATACAAAACTACATCTGTGTCAACAAAGAGCTCTTAAGAAAAAAGTCGTTCGAAGATGATGAGACTGACTGGAGATACCTTTTTATTTAAAAAATTTGATTATTACCAAATCTATTCAACTAAATGGCAATAATTTGTCTCTCCTTCCTGCTGCTCTTCTTTAGGGGCAGGCAGGACTTTTCCTGCTTCTTCTCTATTCTCTGTGTCTCTTTTTCTTTCTCTTCTCTTCCTCTCTCTCCCTTCCCTTTCTCACTCCCTTCCCTCAATAAAACTTTCAGTTAAGTTTAAATAAATAAATAAAAATTAACGGCAACAATTTTACCAAGCTTTCAATCTCTCGCGTAGATTCTTCTTACCTCAGATATCATCGTGAAATGGGCTCTCATTTTGCGATGGTGACTTCCTTATGGCTAAGGAACACCAACACCAAATCCCTTTGAAGTCTCTGGATATATTCCTATGCTAGATTTGGCATATCAAATATCAGCTTGGTTTCCTGATCTGCCTAGATTAAGAGGTTTAATGGATCTAAAAGGAGAGTTTAGTTTGTACTCGACTGAATATTGACTCACATAGAGCCTCAGAAGTCATAGGTGTCTGTGGGTGAACTGTGTCTGTCTGAACTGTCCTGTGGATGTCAACTGGCTGAAGACCCACAGCACTAGACACGTCACTGAGCTGCCTCCTGCCGGCTCACCAGCAGCGCATCACTCTGCTCAAGAAGGAAGGCGCTCTAGCCTCCTGAGCAGGTTCTAACATGTCTGGCACATTCAGCTGCTTCCTCTCCCCTGCTTCGCAAGCCTTAACCTTGAGTCCCTGGGAGGAGAGAGCGGCTCTGCTGTGTGGTCAACCTTCCTCTGTGTGCCCACTGCCAATGCTACTGATTAAAGCAAATACAGGTGATATGTTTTCTCTACTTCTCCACACAGCAACTGAATGTCTACAGCACAAGGACTCCTCGTAAGAAAAGAAATGATGGTCAGGCAGTGGTGGCGCACACCTCTAATCCCAGCACTTGGGAGGCAGAGGTGGGTGGATCTCTAAGAGTTTGTGCCTGGTCTATAGAGTGAGATCCAGGACAGCCAGGGCTACACAGAGAAACAGAGAAACCCTGTCTTGAAAAACGGAAACAAAACAAAAACAAAAGAAAAGAAAAAAAAAAAAAGAACTGAAGACATCCCTGTTCTCATTTAAGACCATGTAACATGTGAGGGAGGTTTCCTGGAAGGGGCTATGTCTGCGAAGACTGACAGACTCCAATGATGTAAAGGGGCTGAAATGCTGCAGGCCCAGAGACTCATTACAGTTTACACTGGGTTAGCTTCAGCCTCCTGAATTAGAGACATGCCTTGTTCACCTCTGGGGGGACCTGACACCCTGTTGACTAGCAGACAAAGCCTGATCTAACATCCTCAAAAACAGATTAAAAACCAAAACCAAACAAATGAAAAACCTTTGGGTTGTATTGCAACAACAGTACACAGAATTTAATAGGTGAAGCCACCCATTCAGTTCCAAGTAGTAGGTTTCTATTAACTGAAATAGATTCAAGTTGAACTAACAAAATAAAAATAGTTTCTGAGGTGTCCCATGTGCCCAGGGGCTTTTTCTCTCTTTGGAATTCTCATTTACTAAAGAACTCTTAGGAAGGCGCTGCTTCAGCTGTGCAACTCTGGGCCAGTTATGAGCTGCTCTGAGTTGATATGCAAACCACACTAACGTCAATTCACAGAGCTGCCAGGGATGTGAAACGAAGTGGCGTTTATAAATAGCCACCATACAGGCTTGGAAAATCACCTTCCCTCTTTGGCTTTCTCTTGCGTTGTGGCCTAAAGAACGCTGTTATTGTCACTCACTCACCACAGAGGTAGGTTCAGCAAAGAACATCTCAGAACCTTTCTTTGTTTTTTTAATATCAACTTCGCTGTACTTAAATGAATGAAAATCTATGATCTAGGAACTGAAAACATATCATTACTTCTGTTATCAATGTGAAGAAAAGCAAGACTTCTTTAAGAATCTGATTGGTCATTTAAAAAGACACAGACTGAAGAGTCCAAATTAAAAACAAACAACAATCCCTCAACAAATACATGCAGATGGGAGAGAGGGACATGCTGAACTTCAGGAATTTAAAACATGTTATTTAATCCATACTGAACAGCCTGCGTATTCTTAGCTCAAATTTACGAAAAGGCAAGCAAAGTCTGAGGACCTAAACTACTCGCCCAGACGTCCAGACCTAGACAGTGCTCTCATCTATTTTCTCCCTGCAGTCTTGGGCAGGCAGCAGTAGTTGCTGTGTCACCACAGGAGCCCCGGCCGGAACCATACAGGCTCACCTTCTCCCTAGTGCAGGAGAGCGCATGCTCAGCCTCTGCCAAAAGCCGGTCAGCTTCCCTGAGCTCCGAGCGCCGCTTCAGAAGAGTCTTCTCTATGCACGCAACCTCATCGACAATATCCTCATGGCGTTTGAGAGACTTTTCTATTTCTAGTTCAGTCATAAGATTCTCAACATTTCCATCAATGAAGTCCCTAAAAAATTACATGAATATCAAGAGATTTTAAACATAGATAATATGGACACTCATAGCCTCTGAAGAGTGTTCAAGAATTTACTAACTTTCTAAAAGAGATAACTACGGGCTGGAAAGATGGCTCAGACATTAAGAACACTGGCTGCTCTTCCAGAGGTCCCGAGTTCAGTTTCCAGCAACCACAAGGTGGCTCACAACCATCTGTAATGGGGTCTGGTGCCCTCTGCTGGCCTGCAGGCATACACACAGACAGAGCACTCAATCCTACATCCGTAAATAAATAAGAGAGGTAGCTACAGTTGGTTATGTTCAACTCGAATTCAAAACATACTGTTATTACAAACATGGAATATTCCTGGCAGTAAACACACACTATGTAAAATGCCTGGTGAGTTTGTGCTATCAACATCTGGCCAAGACAATGCTGCCACATTATTTTTCTGAAAAATAGAAATAAAGGAAGTGGCTACACAATAATATCCAGGTCCTTTGACAGTCCTCAAGGACAGACCCCAGGCCAGGCGGCCTCAAACACTGCATGGATTTGTGACTTACTTCTTTATATTAGAGTAAAACTGTCATAAAAGATTTGACAAAAAAAGTGACACAAAATTCAGTAACTCAAAGCTAATATGACAAATTATATGAAAATGGGCTGCTTCGGAGGAAAACATGAGAACAAACTCAGCACACTGATGTTTTTCTTCTCTCTTTAAACAAAGGTGTACAGAGACCTTTTGCCTTTTTCTCTGATGACTTAGTGTTACCCAGATTTCCTGGACTGATCATTTTCCTACTGTCACAGTGGCAGGAGAGATGTCCTAATGCTCTACCACCACTGTGCTAGTCCTAAGATGTGCATTCACATGACTGGTAGCTATAACCACCCCTACCCACGAGCACAGGGTCCCATTCTTCTCAGTGAGGCTCTTGCTTTCCACAGCAGTTTTAATCGCTCACTTGTCCACTCCTAGACAGCAGTGATCTTGTCTCATTCACTCTGCATGCCTCACAGGCCTCCGACCACCCCGAGAGGAGGCCTAGGCTAGTATGGATTAATTGACAAAAACTGGGGATCAGCCATAATTCATGGAGCACCACAGAAGACAACATTTTATAGAGCTGAGCAGACAACAGAGGCTCTGTGAACTGACTGACTCTATGCTAGGTACAGGCACCCATAGACGGAGGTCCAGCTATCACCCTACTGATTCTCTGGCTGCTCACAGCACTGCATGAGCAGGGCTATGTCAAAGGTTGCTAACCCTAACTTTCGCAGGATACCTGAGAAGAAGAAAAAAAGAAAGGTTTAGTGTAAAAGGGACCCCCTAACATTTGTTTTAAATTCTTTTTTTTTTTTTTAAGATTTTATATCTATGAATGTTTTGCTTGCACGTATGTATGTGCGCCACAGACTGCCTGGTGTCCACAGAGGTCAAAAAGAGTGTGTCAGATCCCCTGGAACTGGAGTTATGGATGTTTGTGAGCCACTATGTGGGTGCTGGGAACATGGGTCCTCTGCAAAAAACAACAAGTGCTTTAAACTGCTCAGCCATCTCTCCAGTCGCTCAGCCCCCACCTTTGTTTTGAAAGCCAGGACAGATGGACAGGGCTTGGGGAGGGCATTTCAGGGAAGAGGACAGATGTGAAGGTGTGGAGGCAGAGGAAAGTGGTGCTGGGGACACCACAGACGTGGTTCATGCCAAGTGTTTTCTGAGGCTGAAGTCTAAGCAACCAGGCAGGGTGCAGATGCCTAGGCACCGGGATGAGACTGAGTCCAGTGTTCCCTGGCAGACTTCAGAGAAAGAAGCTATGTTAGTGGTCTAGAATTCCACTAATTAAAGGATACAGCAGTAGAAATAACAGAAAAGGGTCACTTAGTTCTCTGTATGCAAAGTCAGAAGGACAAGGAAACCACAGAGACACCACGGAGAATGAAGGTTTGAAAACCCTGTTGTATGTTCTGCTGTGGTAGCTGGGACGTCACCAGAGACAACTACAAAAAGGGTGATCTGGATGATCCGCCAGGACACCTTAGATATTCGCTGTCCTAAGTGGTATTTATCATGGAACACTATATTAATTGGAATTAAATTTTATCAGTTCCCTTGGCCACATTTAAAGAACTCCACCACATACAGCTAACATTTACTATTTCGCAATTTATATTTAAGAAAGTTTTAAAATGATAGAATGTTTTATGAGGCAGTACTGACTGAGGTACCCTTTCGAACTGATTATCGTAGCCTCTGAATTATAGAAATACAATGGTGGATGCTTACTTTCGTTGTTGATGTTTCTGGATGGTTCTATGCAATTCTTCTACTTCATGCTCTAGTTCTTTCTTCTCTTGCAAAAGGTCATCAATATTATTCAGCAGCTCTTCCACTTCTCTCCCAGAATGCGGCTTGGATGCTTTCAGCCATTGTTCTTTCCGTCGTTTTGATTTTAGGTGCTGCATTATGTCTTCTAGTCTAGACACTTCATTCTCCTGAGCATAGAAAGTGAATGCATTATTGAGATATCGGAGGGCATCTCTTCCCTTTTGCTGTCAGAAGTTGAAATCAATTGGATAAAGTGTGCATCTATGGCCTAAAAAATAGTGGGGCATTCTAAGACTTCAGTGTGGGAAGAAAAATTGAGTCAAGTCAATTTTTTTCACACGGCATAGATGGAACTGATAGACTTCACATAACGAGTTTGACTCTATGTTAGAAAGTCTCCAAACTTCTCTGTCTCTGTTACACTAATTAACATGCCCAATCAAAATTACCTCATCCTAATGGAAGTAAATTGGGGGGTGAAGGGTGAGGTAGGGGTAGGGTTCCCTTGTCCCTTAATAAACTGCCATTTGCCTAAGGGCCACTGTGTCTGTGTTCATTCCAGGGTAAAAGAAGTAATCCAAGGGAGTATCAGCAAATGCTTAACAGACAGATGGTTACAAACTGAATGTATGCAAAAGCCACATGTGGGCCTTGTGGACCAACTGTGACCTACTAGAAGGGGACAATGACCTGGTACCAGGTATCTTTTCTTCTGTTACCTCAGTGGGCTTAGGAGGGAGGAAAGAACAAAGGCTCCAAGTGCTCTGAGCTTGAAAGACGAGCTTGGGATGCAGTTTTATTATATTAGAACCAAAAAGGTAGAAAACAATCGGGTTAGGAAGTAACCACTTCTTAGAATCTAGCCTAAGAATAAAAAGCACATTCAAGAATCCACACAGTGGGCTGGAGAGATGGCTCAAAGGTTAAGAGCACTGCCTACCCTTCCAAAGGTCCTGAGTTCAGTTCCCAGCAACCACATGGTGGCTCACAACCATCTGTAATGAGATCTGGCGCCCTCTTTTGGCCTGCAGGCATACATGCAGACAGAATACAGAGAATACCATATACATAATAAATAGATGAGAAACCCTGTCTCGAAAAACCAAAAAAAAAAAAAAAAAAAAAAGGAATTCACACAGTCACCTAATACACCTACAAATAAAGAAATGTTATCTAGATATTAGCATGCTGTTTAAAAATATTTGTACTGTTCTGTTGTATAACAGTTTCCTCCTATATTGAAACATCCTATCCTGCAGAAAGCTCCTTAAGCAGGAAGGTAAACAACTCAAAATACCTTCAGGAAGCCTCTGAAACTGATCACATTCACTAGATCCCTCCCTGCCTGCCTGCCTGCCAGAGTAAGCAGAGCTAAGTACCAGCTACCTGGAAGATGCAGAAACCAGCAGAGCTGCCTGGAAGTGGTTTAGAGCAACCGAGTCACTTGGAAAGGATACTCACCAACCTGTGAGCTGTCAGTGTGTACAGCTGGGATGGGCCTTAGTGATGAAGCTGTGACTCATTTCTGTTCCCGTATGTAGCCCCTAACATATAGTTGTGTAAGTAACCTCAATGAAACTCACTGGTTCACTAAGCTGCATTTTGGTGGGGTCTGTACTTTAGTCTGCTGTGGGCTCCCTATTTGGGGTGGGCAGGTGTGTGTGTTGTGTCGCCCCAGGGAAAGTTTTGTCATACAATTCTTTCAGCAGACTTATGTTTCTTTCCTAGAACCCACACCAGGCTTCTCACAACCGTCTATAACTCCAGCTCCATGGGAGCTGATACCACTTCTGCCTCTGAGGGCATCACATTCACATGCACATCCAACACATGTTTTTTTGTGTTTGTTTTTTGGTTTTTTGAGACAGGGTTTCTCTCTGTAGCTTTTGAGCCTGTCCTGGTACTCGCTCTGTAGACCAGGCTGGCCTTGAACTCACAGAACAGTGGCCTCTGCTTCCCAAGTGCTGGGATTAAAGGCATGCACCACCACCACCTGGCCAGACATATATATGTAATTAATAATTAATTAATTAATAATAAAATCTTTAAATTATAAAAACTAGGTTTTATTTCTATTAGTAAATGGGAAAACAGAATTCAAATGTGCATACAACAATAACTGTGGAAATGATGTATAATCATCAGTTAACCCAGAGATAATTCCCACCCATACGTACTGCATGCTATGGGCACGCGTGTACATGTGGAGCATACTCACACACGTGCATAAGCTATAGGTACTAGTATGTGATAGCTTTACATAAACACTGCCACACAGTTAACAACAGGAAGAGTTGTTGGGGTTTAGACTGAAAGCATTTTAGAAAACAGCTAGCTACATCAGATGGGCTTAAGAATTTACTATCCTGTTCAAAACCATATTTTAATAGGAGACTATTTGGTTTTTAAACATCAGCCCTATAATATCACTCCTGGTCTAGGCCCATGCATCAGTGAACTCATCACACATGCGTCTGTCTGAAGCACTTGGAGTGGTGAGGATAGAGCTGTTTCCCACTTACTAGGTTATGGTGCTCTGGGACATTGCAATACTGCATACCCACAGGGACAAGGGGAACAGCAAAGTTGGTGGGAGGAGGTCCATATAAGATGGGGGCTCCAGCAGGAGGTGGGCCATAAACCACAGTGCCAGGGGTCAGAGGTTGGCTGCTGCTGGGCAAAAGAGGCGATGGTGCATACAAGGCCATTCCTTGGGGTACTGGAGAGCCATCAGGAAGCATAGTATACATTATGTACCCAGGAGGAGGCACACATGAGGGTTCCTCCTGGTCATCCAGTCCACTCTCTTCCTGGCTATCTCCTCCACTGTCTGCATCCTCTATGAAATAAACAGGAGAGTATACTAGGTAAGCAGATTTAGGAAGAAACAACAGCATTTTAATCAAAACATAGGAGATGTAAAACAAAACTGTAAGAATGGTCAACTGTAGTTGTGAGAAACAGATCAATACACAAAGTATTTTCAGCAGCTAACACTTCACGTTTCTTCACCCATTAATTATTAATGTATTCAGCAATCATTTGAATGTGTTTATACTACATAAAATATCAACAGAGATGTGTTATGAGACAGAACTCAAATTGATTCTGCCATGACATGCAACACTCTCATATGATGGCTTACTTCCTACTCATCTTCCCTAAAGGCAAGAGCTGTGTCTGCTGACCTGACATTAAATAAAGCAGAAAACCTTTAGATTCCACTCCTAAAGCTAGTCATCAAGGTCTACTCCCTTATTTGGCCCTTCTCATGAGGCTGACCACCAAGATCCAGGTATTGAGGTACTGAAGTCCAGCAATCAGAAGCCCCCTTTGGCTCACCTAATTAACATGCCAATTAAAATTAAACACCTTATCCTAACATGGGCTTTCCCCCTTTACCTTTACAAACCAACATTCGCCTATGTGTCCCATCTGTCTCCTCTCCAGAAGCAGTGCTTGGTCCCACTGCCCCCTTTCCCATGTTCCCCTTCCTCTTCTCCCCCTCCTCTCATCTCCTTTCCATCACACCCCAGCCCATTCTAACACAGACTACCCCCTTCTTCTCTTAAAATGACCCCTGCAAGGTCAGCTGCTGCTGTTTCTCCGCCAGAGTCAGAAAGCAGCACTTAAACTTTTCTTCCCTGCTTAATAAAGGATCTCTCTGTATGTTTTGTGCCTAATCCAGGGTCTGGGAGGGAGCCCCCGCTGTGCAGGAGTTCTTTTCAGATAACCTATGAAAAGATAGATTATCGGCCAACACAGGATCACACAGGATCTCAGAGTAAGCTAAGGACTTTGGAATGCACCTGTGGATTTCAAGGAAACAATAAAAGGTCATTAAATAGGTAAGAGAAATGCAACTTCCCTTACGTGATGTGACCTACCTCTATTTGAAAATGATTTATGCAACCTATTTCTGATGGGTGAATAGACCCAGTATCCTGAAGTAGGCAGAGGTCCACTGTTGTCCTTCTCTTCTTGCTGTCCAGGCTGTGGTTTTCTAAGAGGAGTAGAGGCTGTATACTTTAGACCCAAACCGGAGTCCTTTGTGGCTTGAGAACTATGGCTGGAAACCTAAAACCAGTGACAAGAGAGCACACTGCCTATCATCAATAGAAAGGCTGACCTTTAGATACGTCAAAGTATACAGCTAAGGTGAGATACACAAAAACTAAGAAAGGATTTATGTTCTTATTATGGTTCTCATTTTTCACAAACAGAAATAAGAAATGATTACAGTTATACAGTCATAAACTATAGTCCATATATATGGCTCAGCTTATTAGCATTTCTTTAACATGGCAGTGTTGGGAAGGCTGAGCAGGGAGGCGTATGTATGCGATGGCTGAAGTCATGTCAGCCTGCTCTGGTGAAAGGGTAGGGCTCTTTTCAGGAAGCTATGTATCAGCGTCCATTCCCCACCTTGCTGTCTGCGCCATTCTCTGGGAATAAAGGTCCTCACAGCACTGCAGTGGGAGAGGCATGCTATCTGGCTGTTTGACTGAGTTTATTTTATGGCACAATTTTTCATGAGAGAAAAATAAAAATAAATTCTTTGTAAGTTATCAAACCCTTGAGTGTCCTGTCCTCCTTCTACCTGCACTCATGACTGCTAGTGGCTTTTCTTCCTTTTCCTTGTCCTTAATAGCCCAGTAGCTAAGGTAAATGAAACCACACACTCCGAAGGAATCTGGAGGTTAGTGTCTTGCTGTCCTGGAGTGTGGTGCTTCTGTTCTCCCTGTTTCCCAGCACACTCAGCTCCATAGCTGACTCAAGGGTGTCATTCAGTCCCACTTAGATCCATTCTTCACTTCCAAGCTCAGGCAGCAAGTTCATGCCTTCCTATTACCTCTTCTTTCCCAGCTCCACTAATCTAGCTCTGGCCTCGTCTTTCACTTGAATGGTTTCAAACAGCCCACAGAAAGCTTGTCTAGCTCCAACTCTAGCCCCCATGCTCAGCTAGAATACCCCTCTGAACTCTGACTCTAGTAACAGCAATCTCTTTTTCCCGTAACATATAATGGTCTTTTAAAGAAGAATGACCCTGTGGCTTGAATGAGAATGTCTCCATAGGCTCAGGTATTTAGGTTGCTCTGGGCACACTTGTTCATCACAGCAGAAGAAGAGCAGCTAACACAGCCCCAGTCTACATTTCCAGCTCTTGGTTCAGCATTCCCAATAAACTAACATTACAGGTTCCTTGCTATGGCAATACCACCCTTCCTCTTCACACAAGTTTCCTCCCTCTTAACCCTTCTCTGGACAGTCGCTCACTGCTCACCTCACAGCTAGTTAGCCTTTCTTCCTCATGAGAAGAATCTTTGAAACCAACCTCTCCAACTAGAGTACACTTGCCAAGTCTGATGTCACAACTATGTTACTGTTCTTTAACTACAGTGGCAAGGCATGATTCTTTTAAGTGCAGGGATGCATCCATCATCACAGCACCCCAATACAGCCTAGCATGTGGCCTACACTTTGGTTAACACTCAAAAGATTTTTTTAAAAAAGGAAATCAAACCTAGGTACCCATTATTTTGTTTACACCTCTGCACATTTCTATAACCATTTTCATTCAGCTCCTTGGGCGTAAGTCACCTTATACTTTATCTACTTCATGACACTGGCCGTGAAAGGCAAGTACTACTGTATGTGGGATAGCTCTATTTTTAAATCACAAATGACACAAACACTGAAGAACCTAAATGTATGTCTCAGCAGAGAAGTATTTCCAGCACCTGCTAACAAATTTGGGGAAGGAGAAAATGTCACTTTCAAGAAAATTCAGTATATACTTCTAGCAACAGGGAATTCCTACTTTTGATGATGGCGGTGGTGGTATAAAATACCAATAGCCTTGTCTTTTGAAAGGATCTGTCAGGTTGCTGATGTACTCATTCTGAGCAGAAACTTCACGCCGGAGTTCAGCAATTTCCTCTAACACATTTTCAACGCCTCCTTTGTTATCTGTAAAGGAAAAGCCACTCTAGGAAGCTGTCATGCATTCACGGACTTCCTTTCTCTGCCAACATAGAAGAGAGACTCTGGGAGAGCCAACAGCTTCTGCCACCATGTCCCCAAAGCTGACTTTCAGCCTGCTCTTGGGTAATTTGCTTTTGCTGAACACTAAGAGAACATCCTTCTGTTCATCGATTATAAAGTATAAATTCACAGAAAGCAAACATTTTTTTGTAAGACATTACTCTTTAAATTACAGTCTATAACTTGTCTTTCTATAATCAAATCCCCTCATGCCATACTTTTTAAGTTCTTAAAAATGCTTTTTAAGTTCTTAACTTGTCAGATAAGCCATGAATCTCTAGGTCAGGTATGGGACTGACTCCTTCAGCCAAGTGCTTTTTTCTAAAGGCAGTAGAAGGCAGTTCAATTTTATAATACAGAACCAAACAAATCAAAGCCAACAGTACTTTACCGGTCCCAGTGAGGTTTAGTACATCCCGAAGCCTTGTGATCTCAGCCCTTTGCTTCGCCATGGTCTCATTCAGCATCTCGATCTCTAGCAGCTGTGAGTTTGCTCCTTTCGAACCTACGTCTGCATTCTCTGTCTCAATGTGAAACTATTGAAAAGGCGTACACACAAAGTCACAGGAACGTCTACCCTTGTAACCAAGAAACCACTGTCTCTTTTATTTCCATGGCACAGCAAGGCCAAAGTGCTGCCTACTGACTGTACTTGAGTGCGCTTTGAGCAATCTCCTGCAGTACTCACTTTAGACACCTAGGAGCTCACAAGAAGGGTGGCTCCAGGTACCAACACTGACCTGCCCTTCTCTTTGAAGAGCAGCTCTAGGTACCAACACTGACCTGTCCTTCTCTCTCCCTGAGAAGATGCTGCAGGAGCTCGATCTCCGCTTCAGCTCGAGTCAGGTCTCTGGCTGCTTGCCTGGCCTTTCTGCTGAAGTTCTCTGCTTCCTGCAGCTCCTATTGGGACAGAGCATGAGAAGGGCATTGCCATCATTACGGTCATCTTCAGTCAGTCTTCCTCTCAGCGTGACCCCTCTGCTCCCATCCTATTACAAGCCTGGCTTAGTCATGCACACATGGTGCCAAGCCTGACCCGTCCTGGAACAAATGGAGGGTTATGCATGAGGAAAAGGACTTTCTCTTCATTATCCTATTGTCTCCCAAGCCTGTCTTTCTGGCTTCTCATGGTCTGTTCTTCCTATGATCTTCTAGCTCAATCTCACTGAAATCTGTGTCACAATCGATACCTTAACCATCACTCCAGCCACCACACTAATAGCCTGTAAGATAATGGGTTTTCATATACATAAACAAAATAAACATTTTGAGAGTCACAATGAACATGGTGGCACATAACTTTAATCCCAGTGCTGGAGAAGGCAGAGGCTGTTGGTGAATCCCTGTAAGTTCCAAGACAGCCTGGTCTACATAGCCAGTTCCAGGACAGCCAGGGCTACATAGAAAAATCCTATCTCAAGAGCCCGCGACCTCCACTGGAACCGGAGTGGGACTGAACCAGTTACCTAGGTCAAGGAGAGAACGGGCTCCACCAGGAGCAGAAGATAGGAGTCAACCTGGTCTTGGGACTCGAGCGGATCAGGATTGACCCAGCGACCAGATCCAGAGCCAACGATCTCCACCAGAACAGGTCTAACTCCAAGCCAGGGACATCTACAAGAGGAGATCCAGACCAAGATTTACAGAAACAGATCAAAGCCAGCAGCCTAGACCAAAGTAGGCTTGAGACAGCAAACTCCAAGAGAGCAGACCAAAATACAGGGACACTGAGCTACCTCCAGGAACAGGAATAACCAACGAAGTAACTAGAACTGGGACACTGACTGTACCACTAGGAAAACCATCTTAGCTTCTGATCTACTGGCACCTAGGAAATTATTCAACAAAATCTTAGACACCACCAACCACACCTATTAGAGGAAAAGATGAGTAGAAAAGGTAAGATCACAAGCTACACCACAAAGAACAACACAATACCAGTGAAACCCAAAGACCCTATAAAAGTAAGACCGGAACAACCAAATATGGATGACCCAGAAGAAAATGATCTAAAAAATAACCACAAGAGAATATCTGAAATTATTAAAGATGAATTGAGAAATTACCTTAAAGAAATGGAAGAAAAAACAAACAAAAAATTGGAAGATATCACCAAATAACTTAAAGAAAACCAAGAAAAAGCACTCAAACATATAACAGAAACTATTCAGGTCTTGAAAACTGAGATAGAAAAAATAAAGAAAACACAAGCCAAAGGAATTATAGAAACAGAAATCATGAGGAAAAGAACAGGAACCA